>JAHFWG010000233.1:0-10518 GCA_020233015.1 Callinectes sapidus | reverse complement strand
GAGAGAGAGAGAGAGAGAGAGAGAGAGAGAGAGAGAGAGAGAGTGTGTGGGGAATGTGTCCATAAGTTTGTCACCTGATGGAGTTAAAGCTACATTACCAGAAATAAATACCCTTGAGAACTTACCTAATCATGCTTGACTTTTGAGAACTGAAGTAAGAACAAGTCACAAACAAACATACAAAACACCTAACTTAATACCAGCATGTAGTACTTAATATGAACAAAACAAAGAGTGTGTGTGTGTGTGTGTGTGTGTTACGTATCACTGAATCCGTCACTAATTTGAGTTGCTGTGTGCGGCAGGTGACCAACGCAGTATTGAAGTTGATCGAGAGGGAGAGGAACGGCGAAACCATCAACACTCGGCTGGTGTCTGGCGTTATGAACTGTTACGTGGAGCTTGGTGAGTGAGGACTGCCCAGTGTTACTCTTGTGATTGTTGGTGGTTGCTGCTGCTTACTGTGACCTGCCTGCTGTGTGTGGGAGACTTAATTTTTGTTTTTATTTTCCGCTGGTTGTTACTCTGGCTTGCTGTGTGGGGAGTCTTGATTTATTTCTTTGTTTTTTGCTGGTCATTACTCTGATCTGCTTTGTGGGGAGACTTTTTTTGTCTTTATTTATGGGTGTTGGTTACTATTTTTGTTTTTATTTATTGTTGGTTACTCTGGCCTGCTTGCTGTGTGGGAGTGGATGAGTGTAGGCAGACTTTTTATTTTTGTTTATTTATTCATTTCAGATAATCAACACAGCACATTTTTGTCGTGAATCAAAATAGCACCTTTCTAAATAACCAAACCAGTACTTTTTCCCTTAAATCATCAAAACCACACCTTCTAATTAACCAAACCAGCATCTCTTCTCCTAAATCATCAAAAAATCACCTTTCTAAATACCCAAACTAGCACCTCCTCATAAATCATCAAAAAAAGCACCTCTTCCTCTAAATCAAAACCCAATCCCTTCTCTCACAAACCCATACAGTATCAGTCAGGCCAGCACCAGCCACACTACCACCTCCACCTCACACAGTCTGCCTCCTCCACACACAGGTCTGAACGAGGACGAGCCCAGCGCAAGGGGTCAGAACTTGTCAGTGTACCGGGAGTCCTTTGAGAACACCTTCCTGGAGGACACCGAACGCTTCTACACCAGAGAGAGCACCGAGTTCCTCAGAAATAACCCCGTCACAGAGTACATGAAGAAGGTATGCTGGGTGGGAAAGGTAGTGGTGGTGGTGGTAAGGGGAGGTTGGGATAGTGTTGGGGGTTAAGTTAGGTGAGGTTAGGTTAGGTTAGGAGAAAAACAGATGTGTACAAAGGGAGTGTGTTTTGATATTTTCTTGAGGTGTAAAGGGGGGAGGTTGTGAAAGTGTTGGGGGTTTGGTTGGGTTGGGTTAGGTTAGGTTACTGTTTTTTTGGGGGGGAGGAAAGGTGGATGTTTACAAAGGGAGTTCTGTTTTAATTTTCTCCATGAGTTTGGGGTGTGATTAGATTATTTTATTGACATTATGGAACATGTATGGAAGTTCAGAAGATAATTGGCTGAAGTCTACTATTTTAATCCCCACATGAGTTTCCGAAGCTTTAGAAAATCAACAAATAAGCAGAATGAATATGAAAAATGCATCCCATTACTTAAGAACTTAATTTACATCTCATTAACATTTCAATAACTAACCTTTCAAACTACAACCTAACCTAATTTAACCCGACACACCCCATACTTACAAACAGTCCCTCCATTTCAGGCCGAGACCCGCTTGCTGGAGGAGCAGAGAAGGGTTCAGGTGTACCTTCACGAGACCACACTGGAGAAGCTCGGCAAGACATGTGAGAAGGTGCTGATCGAGAAACACCTTGAAATCTTCCACAATGAGTTCCAACACTTACTCAATGATGATAAGAATGAAGACCTGGCCAGAATGTACCAGCTTGTCTCCAGGTGTGTACGTGTGTGTGTGTGTGTGTACGTGTGTGTGTGTGTGTTGTTTTAGATTTGGTGTGGGTTTTGTGCCTTTTTTTGGAGGTTTAAGGGTGGTTTTCAGGCGTGTTTTTAATTTTTTTGTAATAATTTAGACCCTGTAGATGTTTGTTTTGTAATGTGTGTATGTGTGTGTGTGTGAGAGAGAGAGAGAGAGAGGGCTAGCAGAATAAGAGCTTCTTGAGACGTGTGTGTTGCGTTGTGTTGCATTATGTTGTGTTGCTATTTAGTCCGAGCACTCCTGATGACGTGTGAGTGGTGTGTGATCTGAGCCAACCCTCCACAGGATACCGGACGGTCTGCGTGAGTTACGGACACTCCTGGAGCAGCACATCACCAACCAGGGTCTTGCCGCCATTGACCGGTGTGGGGACTCGGCCATTAATGTGAGTGAGGTCTGGTCACTTTTTTTCCTCCAGTCCTGTCTGCTCTCACTGCAACAATGACATCTTGGTTTGGTTAGGTTAGGTATCTTAGGGGAGGAGGTGACTTGAAACAGGTGGATGGAGGTGTGGTTTATTCCCCTAAATGATACACCTCACTTCCTTATTTCTGTGTTTCTTGTTACCTCCTCCCCCACTAACATTTTTATTGTGGGAAACTGATTTTTCACTTGTCTGAAACTGTTACCATGTTTTCTTCCTTGTTTTTTCTTGATTTTTTTTTACTTATTCAGCATTTTCTTGCATGTTTTGGTGTGCATTTCTGATTTCAACACTGTAAAACTCTCTTTGTTTTGTGAAAGGTTGATTTTTCACTTATCCAAACCTATTACTCTATTTTCTACCTTGTTTCTTCATTACTTCTTAAATTTTCACCTCTTTTTTGCATGTTCTGGTGGCTTTGTTCTGGTGTGCATTTCTGACTTGAACGCTATAAATGTCTCTTCTATTTTTGGCTTCTACTTTTCTTTCCTTCACATGATATTGTTCTCTTCAGGTGTTTAATGGCATCCTTTTCTCCTTCCCACACTCCTAATTCTAAGATTTACATGTAGATGATCCTTTCCTTTCATTTTTCAGTCTTTTTTCCTATTTTCCTTGCCTTTCTTTTTTTTAGTCTTTTGTGTCCTACCTTTCCTTCATATGATATCGTTCCCTTCAGGTGTTTAATGGCGTCCTTTTCTCCTTCCCACACTCCAGCAGGATCCCAAGATTTACGTGCAGACAATCCTGGAGGTTCACCGCAAGTACAACTCCCTGGTGCTGACGGCCTTCAACAACGACACTGGCTTCGTGGCGGCCCTGGACAAGGCGTGCGGTCGCTTCATCAACAACAACAGTGTCACCAAGCACCCCAACTCGTCCTCAAAGTCCCCCGAACTCCTCGCCAAGTACTGTGATCTACTGCTTAAGAAGTCGTCGAAGAACCCAGAGGAGGCGGAGCTGGAGGACACGCTTAACCAGGTGTGTGGCAAGGACGTGAGGTCAGGTTAGGTTAGGAGTCTTTTTGAGGGTTTTTTCTGTATTTTAAGTAATGGAAGTATTGGTAGTTTTCCTTCTGAACTGAAAGATATTTGTTCCTTAAGTTATATCCTTGAGTTTCTTGTTATTGTGTTTTTAACTTCTTTTGTCACATCAAGATGTTGATATAATTTAGAAAATCCATCTCAACATTATAATCAAAGCCCGTCAATTGATTATGTCAACTGTCAGTGAGGTAGCAAATAAGTGACTCATTTTCAACTATTTTGGAGCCTGTAACATAATTTCCTTGTTATTTTTAGCTTTTATGTAACCTGTAACATAACTACCTTACCATTTTTTATTTTTCTTGACACTAACATAATTTTCTTGTCATTTTTAACTTTTCCTGTAGCCTGTAACATAATTTTCTTCTCATTTTAACTTTTTTCTTAGCTTGTAACAGTTTTCTTCCCATTTTTAACCTTTTTTTGACACTAACATAATTTTCTTCTCATTTTTAACTTTTTCCGTAGCCTGTAACAATTGCCTTCTCATTTTTAACTTTCCCGTCACCTGTAACAGCACTGATTCATTGGCCAACAGGTGATGATTGTCTTCAAGTACATCGAGGACAAGGACGTGTTTCAGAAGTTCTACAGCAAGATGTTGGCCAAGCGTCTGGTGCAGCACATGTCGGCCAGCGATGACGCCGAGGCCTCCATGATCTCCAAGCTCAAGCAGGCGTGTGGGTTTGAGTACACCTCTAAACTGCAGCGAATGTTCCAGGTACTGATTGAAGCCCAGTGGGAGGGAAGGGTTCTCAAGGGATTGCTGTGTAGATCTGGTGGCTTTTGGCAGGTTTCATATATCACTTCTCAATTTAATTACATTTTTACATCTCATGAACTAAACTTGCACATAATTTATCTTGCAGCTTTCTGTTTATTATTACTCTAATCTCATCACAAACGCATCACTTCACACCTCTCATTACACACAAACACACACACGCACACACCATTCCTCACTTCACACTACACACACACAACCAACTATACACCTCTCACCACCACAGCTGACCTAACCTAACCTTTCTTCCAGGACATTGGTGTATCAAAGGACCTCAACGACCAATTCAAGAAGCACCTGGCCACTGGTAACGAGCCACTTGACCTGGACTTTGCCATTCAGGTCCTCTCGTCGGGGTCGTGGCCCTTCCAACAGTCCCAGACCTTCACTCTCCCACATGAGGTCAGGACAAAGGCTGTTTTTTGTATTTATTTCTGTATTGCTCCTTCACTACACTCCAAAGGCTGTAGTAGAAGTGACATGCTGGTTTTAAGGGTGTTTTTTTATAATCAAAGAGTGTTTTTATTCTTTTATTTGAAGTGACTGGTTTTTAAGGGTGTTTTTCTTTTATTAATGACGATTTTCATATTAATAGTAATTGATTAACTAGATTTTCACATTTCATAAGATTTTAAGAGATTTTTTTTGGTTCTAGTGACTACTAGAGTTTTTAAGGGTGTTTTTGTCACTAATTAATTATATTTTTACATTTGTGTATCTAATCAGTACATTTCCTTACATCATGTTAATTCTATTCTGCCTAATCGCTGTTAGTTTAGGATAGGTTAGGTTATAAGAGTTATCTTTGTGAACAGGAAAACATTAGGAATCTGTACTATTTTAATCCCCACATGAATTTCTAGAGCTGTACAAAATTGACAAATAATAAGCACAATGAATATGAAAATGTATCTTAGTACTTCAGGAATTAACTTTGGAAAGAGAAAAATACAACCCTGTTTTAGGTTAGGTTCTTCTTGTATCACTGGTGTAACTAACGCACTCACTCTCTCTATGTTCTGTGACAGCTGGAGCGTAGTGTGTCGCGCTTCACCTCCTTCTACTCTGGGCAGCACAGCGGTCGCAAGCTCAACTGGCTCTTCCACTTGTCGAAGGGTGAAATAGTAACCAATTGCTTCAAAAACAGGTGAGGATATGACTGTGACGTGTTTGTTCAGGTCTGGCGGGGTTTGTGTGTTTGTTGCTCCGTCATTTGTTGTCTGGAAGTGTTGTTGTTATTGTTGCTCTCTTTGCTTTTGATTCTTGTGTTTGTAGGAGTTGATAAGTGTTTTTCTTGAAGGTTTGTTAATTCACTTCAAATTCTGATGCAAAGAAACCAAATTATGGCAAGAAATGAAAGTGTAACCTGTATTGCAGTTTTTTACAGTACGTTTTAAACTTTTGAGACAAGTATCGGTATTGTCAAAGGTACCAATGAAAAATATTCCAGCATACACAGCAATTACAAACAAAAACTATATATGTATAATACCAAGCCAAAAGCAGAAACATGTGGGTAATATCACAACATAAATATTAGACGTTTTGACTTTTTCTATTACTTTTAACATATACGTTGTTATGTTACCCACATGTAATATTTTGGTGACTGGCGCAGCACTGACTGTTGTTGTTGTTGTTGGCAGGTATACGCTTCAAGCCTCCACCTTCCAAATGGCGGTGTTGCTGCAGTTCAACACTGCTGTGTCGTGGAGTGTGAGCCATCTGCAGGTGTGTGTGTGGGAGGGTGTGGGGCTTACCTGTCATTATTTATTAGTGTAAGGCATTTCAATATAGGTGAGATTAGCAAGTGTCCAGCCTGGTACTGTATTTCTATGGAGTGACAGTGAGAAGCAGAGATTAACTTTATTTTGATACATTTGCATCATTCTCTCCTTATCCCCTTCAGTACTGGGATGGATTTTTACCATTAGTTTTGGGTGTGACTAGACAATTTTATCAATATTAGCAAGGGTTTATGGAGATTAGAATAACCACCATTTTAATCCCCTCACAAGTTTGCTGCTTGGTTAAAAATCACCCAATATTAACCAGAATGAATATAAAAACATGTCATCTTACTGAAAGGGTCAATACAGGAAAAGATTAAGTGTGTAAGGTAGAATAAAAATGAATGAAAATAATGTTAATGAGGTTTAGAGATTAAGTTGCATTGTGTTTTAGAAGATGACTTGGTTTGTTTTGGTTTAAATGAGGCGCAGAGATTAATTTCCGCTGTGTTTCAGATGACTACGCATTACTTTGGTGAGGTTATTGCATGGTTTTGGTTATAATGAGGTATAAAAGTTAATTTCTGCTGTGTTTCAAGAGATGAGTGGCATTGCTTTGGTTTTATTGAGGCACAGAGATTAATTTCCACAGTGTTTCAGATGACTAGTATTGTTTTGGTTGGGTTAGGTTGGGTTAGGGCATCGTTGAGGTTATAATGAGATGCAAAGACTAATTTCCATTGTGTATTTCAGGAGATGACCGGCATTTCCCAAGACATTCTCCTCCAAGTGGTGCAAATCCTGTTGAAGTGTAAGCTGCTCATTTCCGAGGATGATGAGGACGTCTCCCTCGACTCAAGGGTGAACCTCTTCCTCGGGTACAAGAACAAGAAGCTTCGAGTCAACATCAATGTGCCAATGAAGACGGAGATGAAGGTCAGATATTGCTTTTGTTGTTATTGATGGTTTTTTTCTCTCTTTTTCTCTTGGATTGTTTCTTTTTAGTGTTTTTCCTTGTCATTTCAGTTTATTTTTATTGATAGTTGTTGTTTTGTATTAAGGGTTTTTTTTCTATTTTTGTCTCTCTGCATTCTCTGTTGTTCCTGTCTGTTTATCTCTGTCTCTATTTGTGTCTTTGTCTGTTTCTCTCTCTCTCCCCACAATATCAGTTCATCACACCATTCTTGTCTTTCCCGGTGACAGATTGAGCAGGAGTTGACACACAAGCACATAGAGGAGGACCGGAAGTTGCTAATCCAGGCAGCCATTGTGCGGATAATGAAGATGAGGAAGGTCTGCAAACACCAACAGTTACTCATGGAAGTGCTCAACCAGCTCACCCCACGATTCAAACCCAGGGTACCCACTATTAAGGTGAGTGTGTGTGTGTGTGCGTGTGTTTAGGGGTTTATTTATTTATTTTTTAGGGTTTTTGTTCTTCATAGTGAAAAACAACAACACAGATCCTTACCACAGACACAACAATAACTCATTCTCTTCTTCCCTTACAGAGATGCATTGACATTCTGATAGAGAAGGAGTACCTAGAGAGAATAGATGGCCAGAAGGATACGTACAGTTACCTTGCATAAATAAGGTAGTTAATGTAAGTACGGAAAACAAGGAAAACAAGGACTACTGTGGTGAGGCCAGGCCAGTGTGACGGAGCGGTGACGTATACTGCAGGAGGCCTTGCCGTGACCAGGGTTGTCTGGGGTGGGGAGGGGTTGGGGCGGGATGGGAGGGAAGGGACAAAGAGCATAAGGGTAACTGTTCTTGCATTGAGGCAGCGAGTTTCAGGCAAGTCCACAGGTCGTAAGATGCTTGTAACTGCTCACTCACACATAAAAATAACAAAAAAGAAAAAGAAAAAAAAACAAAAAAAGAGGTAGGGGAAGGTGTCCACTTATAATATTATGAAATGGTGGAGACTTTTTATTCCCCCGTAAAACTGTACTCTCTCTTTTTTTCTCTATTTTTCACACCTGGAATTGGATGATGATGATGATGTTTTCCCCACGAAGGTGTGTCTGTTTCAGCAGGCCGAGGTTTGCTTGTGGATATATTATTGCCGCTGCGTTCTGATCTTTCTCCACCTTTGCCAGCTTGTTGAGTGCTTGTTTGCAGCAGCAGCGGCAGGCATGGCAGGGAGCGGTTCTTGGGTTCTCTCTCTCTCTCTCTCTCTGTCTCTGTCTCTGTCTCTGTCTTTGTCTCTGTCTCTCGTGTTGTTGATAGGAAAGCGAGTGTGAGTCTCAATTCAGGTAGTGTGCAAATCAGAGTTATTATATTGTTATCACATTTATGTCCTCCCTCCCCACACATGAAATAGTTCTTTCTTTTCTTTCATTTTTAAGTCATGTACTATTCCAGTGTCTGTCTGGTTGGAAGAGGCTTTATTCCCGTTCCTTAACATCAAAGCATCTTATAAGAATCAAGTCTTTCATTCCCAGCTCGGGAAGTACACAGATCCACTCGAATGGCATTTTAAGGTTGGCATCTGTCTGTCTGTCTGTCTGTCTGTTACGTGTCTGTGCCGAGGGGCCGGAGGGCAGAGGGGAGGAGAGGAGGAGGAGGAGGAGGAGGCCGGCCAAGACTCCCACAGCAGAGTAGGATGTGTTGATATTTTAAGGTTGGCATCCGTCTGTCTGTGTGTGTGTCTGTGCCGAGGGACTGGAGGGGAGAGGGGAGATGGTGGAGGGGGAGGAGGGGGAGGCCGGCCAAGACTCCCACAGCAGAGTAGGACGTGTTGATATTTTTGCAACCAACACGGTGTGGATGATTGTGAAGGGTGTTATTAGCGCGCAGTTCCATATTTATGTACTATAGCCCATTGCATACACACATTAGTGTATAAATGCTCGTGCTGTGATCTGAATATTAAGGTGGGCCAGGTCTGCCAGTAGTCCAAAGGGAAGATTATCAATTGTTTTCATTTCCAGGGGTTGAGTTGAGTTGAGTTGCTTTCGTTGGTGTGTTTGGTTGTCGGCGGTTTAAGAGTAGCGGTTGTTGTTGTGTCTCTCTCTCCCGTTCGTCACGCCAGGCCTTAAGACAGGTGTAAATATTTCAGTGACAGGTTTTTATAGTCTACAAGAATTTATTTGGTCGTGTATATCATCAAATGTGCATGGTATTAATCCCTATTTTTTGAAAGATGTTTTTACTCAATTCATTCATGATTTCCATTCTGAGTGTCCACTATTGCAGGGAAGACTTTCAAAATTATCATGAGCAAAACAAGCCAGTGTCAGGTGCATCAAATAAGTAAGGTTACTACTATCCCAGTCTACTGTTGTTAAATATTAAAGAAAAAGAAATCTAAGTTCTACCTTGAAATTAACTTCTGTTTTATTTCTTTGTAAGTTTACGGCATCAGTGTAGAAACGTTTGCCTTAAGTTAGCAAGTATTTTTCCCAAAGATACAACGCATGTACTACTAACTAACTGATCTGCCTACACTTGCACTACTACTACAGTGTCCACCAGACGGCTGACTGACTGACTGACTGAAGTACCTGTTTGATATCTCGTGTCCAACAAGCTTACTATTATTATTATTATTATCATCATTATATTCCAAAGCCTATGCCGGGCAGAGGCTTGACTGAACAGTGTCAATAAAGATACGGTCACCACCACTAGTTTCTTGCCGACTTGGTGTTGTGGTGTATCACTTGCACACCGGTGGCAGGACTGCTTCTTGATCATGCTCATCACCTTCACCACACCACCACCACCACCACCACCACCACCACCACCACCATGCTAGGTTTGTGATGTAGTCAGTCATATCCATGTTTGACCTCATTGTTTGAGAAGGTATGGAGCTTTATCAGTGTATAATCCACAGGAATATATAATGGTGATGAACCAGTGTGTGTGTGTGTGTGGCTGTGGCTGTGGCTGTCCCTCATATCATCACTACCATGCTATTCAAGCCAACAACTGTCAAACAAACAAACAAACAAAAACATTTCATGTTCCGCTGTTAACCAAGAGTGAGATTTGATTTTGGATCAAAGTGTACATACATGAAACCCTTGGCTGACCATGTCAGTGGCTCACTATACTACTACTACTACTACTACTATACTTGTCTTTTTGTTGATGCTGCTTTGTTGTGCCGGGCAGGGCGGCTCTCAGCATCAGCAGCAGCAGCAGCAGCAGCCAGGGAGGGGCAGGGAGCAGCAGCATTGTGTACATACTGTAGAGTTTTTATGTAAATCCTTATGCTATTGTATCAACTGTTTTAAGAGTACCATTTTCTGTTGGCTTATGGGATAGAATAAATTATTTGATGTTAAACCACTACTGTGTCAATTACTTCATGAGGGTGTAGGAAAACAGGTGGTCAGTGGTAACTTATTTATTATGGTAGGCGGCAATGTCAACAAGGTACAAGGGTGTTTTACTCATTTTGTGTGTTGCACTGAGTTGTTATTTTTATCATCTCCAATTGTTATTATTAATTCAGGGTGTTTGTGACCGACTGCCTCGGTGTGCACTGCCAATTGTAAATGCTTTGTGCACCCTGAAACGCACACACCAGTCCGA
>JAHFWG010000845.1:24191-37376 GCA_020233015.1 Callinectes sapidus | reverse complement strand
GGGGTTAGTGTGTACATCATTATTTTGTTAGTTTTCTTTTTCTTCTGTAGTTTTTGTTTTCTTTCTTCTCTTCCTATTTCCATTTTCCTTCTCTTCCTCTTAACTTTTCTTGTTCTATTTGTTTCTTTCTCTTCTCTCTCTTCTCTTCTTCCTCTATCTTCTTCGTCTTCCTCCTCCTGTTTTCTTTCGTAACTTCTTTCTCCTCTTCCTATTGTTACTCCATCTTCCTCTTCTTCCTCAACTTTTCTTTATCTGTTCTCTCTCTCCTCTGCTCTCTCTCTCTTTGTCTTCTTCTCTTCCTCCTCCTCTTATTTTTCTTTATTACTTCCCTTTCATATTCTCCTCTTTCTACTAAGATACCTTTCTCTTCCTCTTGCCTCCTTTTGCGTTACTTCCTCCTCCTCCTCCTCCAATTACTGCTTACTCTTCCTCCTCCAACTCTTGCTTATTCCTCCTCCTCCACCTCCTCCTCTTTTAACTACTACTTACCCCTCCTCCTCCTCCCTCCCTAACTACCACTTAATGCTGCGTCTAACTAGTGCTGTTCGGTAGTTCAGTTGTCTCTCACCACTGTTCGCGCGCCACCACCACTACTACTGTGTCTAATGAACCTTAATTATTTTCTACGTAAGGGAGGGAAGAATGCTGGCCAAGTAACAAAAAAATAATAGGTCACTAGTTTGCCAGTTCCCATACAGGATTGAAAACGAACAGAAAGAATAGGGTAATTATCAAGATCATTATTACCTTGTTGGATTATTAACTACCTCATTACTATTAGTTTATGACGTCACTACCATTATCTAACTCATTGTATTTAACAGGAATATAAGGCTGAACAAACTGCTAAGTCAACATTCACTGTAGCAAATCTGACTAATATATAATGAATGAAGACAAACAGTATTTCCATCTACTCAAACACACACTGATTCCTGTTAACCCCTGCAAGTACTGGGACACATTTTCATATTAATTATCATTTCTCGATTATCTACACCTTCAAAAACTCATGTGGGGATTGAAAATAGTACAGACTCTGGCCATTAATCTTCTCCCCTCCATAGACCCTTGCTAATGTCCATAAAACCATCTAATCACACCCCAAACTCGTGGTAAAAACGTGTCCCAGTACTGAAGGGGTTAATTATGCAATACAGACTTCAATACACAAAAAGAGAGAGAGAGAGAGAATAGGTAATGCAGTGACAGTAAACCTCCCTCGCTTCACACACACACACACGCACGCACACATACACACGCACGCACGTACACTCACCTCCATCCTTGCTGTGTGATGGTCTCCGTGTGTCTGTGTGTCTGGCCTGGCTGGAGTGTGACGTGGTGGCTGACAGGTGGGAGGCTTCTCTTTTTGTACGGGTTGTTAAGATTAAGATTAAGCTCAGCCAGACTCGAGTACCTTATGTATGTATTTATTGGAGTTTATTTATTCATTTTATTTATTTTGTTTTATTTCGTTATTTATCATTTTGCATTTGTTTATTTACTTATTTTTGTGTGTGCATGTCCCGGGCTTAAGATCTTCACTCCCTCCTCCTCCCTGTCTCGTAGTCAACACTTTCTTAATTTCTTCCTTTTTTTTCTAGTATTGCATTGTTTTCACTAAAGACAAACCATTTAGCTGTCTGTAGTCACCACACACCCACTCACTCACAGCTGCCTTGTGCCGCCAAAACAAGCATAACAAGTGAACATTTCTTAACAAAAACAAACACATATTAGAACACACTTTGAAAAATACCCAAATAACTCGCAAACATTAATTCTGGTAATATTGTGACATGAATAAACAAACTGATTAACATCCTCAGTACTGGGACACATTTTTACCAGTTTTGGGTGTGATTAGACGCTTTCATTGACATTAACAAGGGTCTATGGAGGGGAGAAGATTAATGGCCAGAGTCAGTACTATTTTAACCCCCACATGAGTTTCTGAAGCTGTATGAAAGCGACAAATAATAAGGATAAACAGGAAAAAAGCGTCTCAGTACTGAAAGGGAGTAATAAGCAAGAATGAGAGAGAAAAACATCATTATTACCACTGTTTTATTTCATGTTTCTTGCCTCATCTGATTTGTATATATGGTTCAATGTCTCCAGTGTTACCAAGCACCACAGAAAACTACACGAAGATAAAACTCATAAAAACAAAATAAAACAAAAATGAAATTATAAATAAGTATTAATAAACACAAAGAACAATCCAACATTGAGGATCACAAAACAAAGGCATTCTGAACTCACTATAGAGGATGTGAATCTAAATAGTAGTGTTGGATTCCTTACACCACCAACACACACTGATACTAACCCTTGATAAACATTTGTCTTAAAACTCACTCTCTCTCTCTCTCTCTCTCTTAAGTAAATAGTAAATATAAGAAAGGTAATTTTGATATTATAATGAGGTTTTTATGAGAGCCTAAAAGGAAAAAAAATGGGTAAATTAGGCCTAAAAGGAAAAAAAGGGTAAATTAGGCCTAAGTAGAATTAAATACACTAACACAATGACTAGCCTGCCAAAACATACATACAAACATACATAATATCATTTTGAGCTGCAATAATTCAAGTACATAACATTACCAATGAGTAAGAAATTGGTATCAACTTGCCAATAATTATTCTCATTTGTATAAAAATAGTTAAGTGTTCTC
The DNA here is from genome assembly GCA_020233015.1 of Callinectes sapidus. Lineage (NCBI taxonomy): Eukaryota > Metazoa > Arthropoda > Malacostraca > Decapoda > Portunidae > Callinectes > Callinectes sapidus. The sequence continues at coordinate 34,695 of JAHFWG010000845.1, read as the reverse complement.
AAATTATCTCTTATTCCCCAACCACACCTCTCTCTCTCTCTCTCTTGCTTCCATCCTTCAAGCTCAACATTTTTTCCATCTTTCCTTCCTTCCCATTCATCATGTCTATCTCCTTTCCTTTCCTTTCCTTTCTTCCTTAATTCCTCTTTTCTACACTCATTTCTCAGTTCACTACATTTGCTTAACATTTTCTTTGGACGAACGAATGAATCTTGACATTAGAATAAAGTGAATTGATTATACATGCAGTTTTTCTCCTTCTGATACTTATATTCCTTCACAGACACACACACACACACACACACACACACATACACACACATGCACAAAAAGAAACACAGCATTCCACACAGGAGTATCAAAACCTGGAACAATTCAACGGAGGTAATAACAGCAGCAACAAGTGTGCATAAATTCAAAGAAAGATTAGATGACAATAAAAAACAGAGATGAGACCAAGCAAGATTAACTCAGGCCCTGTAAATCCTAACTACATAAATACAACTAGTTAAACACACATTCAATCCTAACAATCCCATCACTTCCTCCTTCTCTCTCTCACACACACACACACACACACTGCTGCCCTTCACTTCCCTCCCTCACACACACCACTACTACTACAAAGGACACAGTTCCAGCACCCTTTCAGGCTTCTCTGGGCGGATAAGGATGGGAGTGTTGCAGGTACGAGATATGAGCGCTGACACATCCTTCTCTGCCAGCCCCGCCCCCCACAGCCGGCCCAGGTGGGAGTCAACCAGAGAGTCAAGACGCCGGGAGTAGCCAACGTCTTTGTATGTACCGGGAACCTCCACCAGCAGGAATAGGATAGCCTGGGGAGGAAGATGAGGATTGTAAGGTGGAGGAATTTATGTAACTGTCACTGTTTTGCAAAGGTTCTAGTTGTTTCAGTACTGGGACACATTTTCATATTTATTCTGCTTATTATTTGTTAATTTTGTATGGTTTCGGGAAGATAATACCCCATCATATCCCATCCCATCTCTCCCAAACCTACACACATATATATAGGGAGTGTTTTCATTATAACAGGAAGTGTGGAAACAAACAGAAGCACACACACACACACACACACACACACCATCTCCTCTCAGTCTCCTTCCCTCAAATCTACACACTTACATTACTACAGCAGATACAACAGAAACACACATACACACACACACATCATTCAATCCTCCTTTCTCTCTCTCCCTCTCTCCCAAAACTACCACCTTAAACACCACATTCTCATTATCACACATCACCCTCCACACCCCCCTTCTCCCTCTCTCTCAAACCTACATGCTTATAAGGCACATTCACATTAACAAACATCATCCCACACCCTCTCTCTCTCTCTCTCTCTTTAACCTACCTGCTTCAAATGGCGCGTTTTCACTATCAAACCTACCTACTTCAAATGGCACCTTTTCACTATCAAACCTACCTGCTTGAATGGCGCGTTTTCATTATCACAGTAAGCGTGCAGTATCATCGCAGCAGGGCCTGGGATGCTCTCTATATTGTGAATGACAGCAGCGTGAGCCCTCCCCAGCATCTTCAGGCTATCGTCCAGCTCCACCTTCAGGAGGGCGCTGGTGTCCAGGTGTTCACTGGACCGAGTGTCAAACATCACAAACTGGGAATCTGCAGTGTAGGGAGTGTAAAAATGTGTCCCAGTGGTGAAGGGGTTAACTCTATGACTGAGAATTAGAAGCGACAATATTGGAAATCCATGTTTGCAGAAAATACATTTGAAACTATCGCAGCTTTTTGTTATTAATTAGGTAAAGACAGCAAACAAGTGCTAATGTTGCCTTCTGGTTGTGTAGAGGACATTGACCACTATAGCACTGGTACACTAATACATTTCTAGGTTAGCGGTGTGTTTATGGACCATTTATTTGACATTGATCCTTCTAGTTCACAGCATCGTAACTCAACACTCACCTTCAAACACATACTGCACCACCCTGGCCACCCTTCCAACTCATATACATTTACTATCACATACGTTATATACATTCACAAGACATTACCATACATAGGAAATACAGAAAAAGTCGAAAAAATTATTCATACAAGTGCACCACAAAATACAAAAGAACAAAACCCAACACTGAACACCCACCTTCAAACGCATACTGCACAGCCCTGGCCAGCCGATGTGCCAAGCAGGTCGCCACACCCCTGGAATCATCCGGCACTACAAACAGTACAATGGCCGGCTGCAGGGGCTCCTCGACCATCACCGCCTCTAACTGGCCCAGCAGACCCAGCCACAGTTCCCTTGGCTGGCTGAACTCCCTGCTCAAACCCTGCAATTCGTGTTTCAAGTCCGTGTAAACCTCGGCAATCAGTTTGGGGGGTCGTTTCATCTTCTCCTCCTCTGCCTTGGTGAGGGCCTGGTGCAGGGAATAGATGCCGAGAAGTATGAGGAAAACGACCAGGATAAGCAAGGCTGGCGTGGGGCCCTGGTGGTGTTTCTGCTTCTCCTTCCCTTCCTCCTCCACTTTGCTTGCCTTCACCGGGGACACGTTTGGGCGAAGTCTGCACTGTGTCTGGCCCGATGTGTGTGGGGAGGTGTGGGCGTGGTGTTGGCCAGGGTGGGTTTGATCGGGGGGGGTTCCCAGGCGGTGTTTTTTGGTGGTGCCGTCGAGAAGGTCCCTTGAGGTGGTCTGTGGGGGCGTGGTGGTGGTGGTGGTGTCTATGTCGCTGCTGGTTTCGTCATCGGTGATGCTCCTGGTGGTCTTGTCGGTGATCTGTGGAGAGTGGTGGTGATGGTGTTAGTACAGGTGGTGGTAGTGGTGGTGGTGGTGGTGGTATGTTGAAGCTGTGGTGTTTTGGTTTCCTTTTCTTGTGGTGGTGATGGTGTTCTAATCTTATTTTTTGTTTTTTGTTTGTTTGTGGTGGTTTTTCCTTGTGTTATGTTTTTTTTTTTTTTTTTTTTGGTGTTTTTTTCAATTCTCTCAAGTTTTGGTATTTTTTCTCTCATTTTATTCTCCATTCATGGTATTTTTTCTCACTGGTTTAAAATGTTAGTTACCTATTTATTCTACTCTCAATATTACAATAATTTCTAAAAGTCTACTCTTCACATATAAAAATAAAAAGAATAAATAGAAAAGCTAAAAATCCATCAATGAAAATAATGTATGCATGACTATATACTCAGAGTGAAATAAAGTTGTTACTATTATTGTTATTATTATTATTATTATTATCATTATTATCATTATTATTGTTATCATTTGCCTTACCTTGTGTTCTGGCAGAGGTCCAGATGGTGGTGTTGCTTCCCTCCTGCGGCCACGAGTGTTGTGTGACGGGCTGTGATGGGAGCCACAGTCCTTCCTCCGCTGTGGCATGGTGGCGGTGGTGGCGGCGGCGGCGGCGGCGGTGGTGGTGGTGGTGGTGGTGGTGGTGGTGGTGGTGGTGGCGGTGGTGGTGCTCCTGATGTACAACCCTCACTCAACCCTGTAAGTAAAGAATCATCACCTTTAGGGCCTTTCTTGTTTGGTTTTGTTGGTCTTGGATATTTCCCTCCTACACAAGGAAAATACACTTCTTTGGTGTGCTTTTGTTGGTGTTGCCTAATTTTTCCATCTTACTGAAGGAAAATACACACTCTTTTTGTTTCTCACCTCCATTATTTCCATCGCACCACTACAGTTTACAGAGAGGAATAAGGTAACCGCTTCATAGTAATTTCTTAGTGTTGCCAGGAAGGTCAGACTGGTTTAAATAGGTGAGATCAGTTTAATTAGGTTAGTTTAGGTTAATTTATTCCAAGGAAGATGTCTCAACAATATCAGGTTAAGTTTAGCCAGGTTAGGTTAGGTTAGGTTAGGTTAGGTAGGCTTGGTCAGAAGTACACAGAGGTGACTGCAAGTTCTCTCTCTCCACAGCAGTAACAGTCCTAATCTTGAATTGTTACTTTTGTGGTGCTTTGTGATGATGAATTTTTTTTTTTTTTTTGGGGGGGGGAGGGAGGGGGCCATTTCAGTCTGTTTTGTATTGATCTATTCTTTGTCCTCTTGAAATACAGTGCTTGGTGGGCTGGTGGACATGTTTGCTACCACACCACACCACACCACACCAGTTTAATTCAGTGTAACCCTCAACCAGGTAAAAACACACACACACAGTTTTTTTTTATCAGTATATTTTTTCGTTACACACACACACACACACACACACACACACACACACACACACACACACACACACACACACACACACACACACAGCAATACTTACACAGCAGTACAGAGGGCTGGTGGGGACTGACAACTTCCTTATCAACACCACAGGACAAGTCTGGTACCGGGTCTTATATACTTGTTGTTGTTGTTGTTGTTCTTATATACTTGTTGTTGTTGTTGTTGTTGTTAAGACCTGGTGACCCCTGTGAGGCTACCCAGGGGGACGATCCTCCTCAGAAACACCCAGGGGAGGAGGGGGGAGGCGAGTGGTGACCTGTGGGTGGGTACTGCGGTGTTGTGTTGTGGTGAAGCCCGGGTGGTGGTGGTGGTGGTGGCGGTGGTGACATCTGCAGCGCGGGACTTTTGCTGTGTGAAGGGAAGGGGGAAGAAAGGAATAATGATAAAAACATGAAGGGCAGTGTCCCAGGGGAGGCGCGGGTGGTGGGCGTGTGAGGTGAGGGTGGGCGGTGGGTGGGGAGAGGATAGATAGTGGTGGTGGAGGTGGTGGTGGTGTGTTTACGGCGGGTGGGCCATCTTAGTAGCGGTGTCAGTGGTTACCGCCAACCAAGGATTCTCCATGATAATAATATCCTTGCCGCCAACACTGGAGTGGGCATTGGGCAGTAGTGGGCACCAGGGGTATTATAAGTGGGTGGGCGCTGGGTCACTGGGTGGTGGGTGGTGGGTGGTGAGGTGAAGCATGCATAGGGTGGAGGAGGGCTATTCACGGGGTTAGATGGGAGAATAGATAGATAGGTAGATAGATAGATACCTTTATTGTCAAATTGTTATACATAATTGTACACAAAATGAAATTCTCTTTGGCCTCAAGCTCCAGATTAAAAATTAGATTACATAGTAAAGCATAACAGGAATAAAGCCTAAAATACAGTAAAATGGAGTTTTTAACAATTTCATCACTAATAATTTCACATTACGTCTTATTCTGGACTGTACAGATTTAAAATAGTAATGTAATTTGATACTTTCCGGTACAGAGGACTTTCTCCATCTATCAGTACGTGGCACAGGGAGGGCTGGTCTGCTTCCCCACCTTCAAAACACGTAGTACTGGTCATGAAGGGATGGATGGCTGGCCTTTTTTGGGATCCTTCATAATCTTTTCCCCCTGTTTTAGAACCTCTTCATTGTAAAATCTCTCTGTTGCTTTGGTCTCAACACTCAGTTTATTTGCTTTCTTTTCTATTCTACACATCTTACTTTTTACCAAAAATAATTTAATTTCACATAATACACAAGAAAAAAATAACAATAATAGATTCTATGGTAGATTTATAAAAGAGAATTAAATTGGCTTCATCAACATGTAATTTTTTAGAATTTGGAGGAAGTGAAGTCTTTGGTTACATTATTTGGTAAGATTTTCTGCATTTCTACTTCCTTTTAACTGACCATCAATCATAAAAGCCGAGTATTTATATTCTTTCACCCTCTATATAACTTCGTTGTCTATTAAACTGGGTAGAAAATACAAAATATACTCCTTTTTAATGCCCTTCTTTCTCGCAGCTGCTGATAAAGATTTCATGCAATGCTAGTCCATACAACGAGGTAAATACAGAGCCTTTCTCCTTCCACCTTCCTCCTTTACACCTCCTCACCAGAACACTCCTTTATCAATTACGTGAAGAGACACAAAGTTTATTTCATAGAATATACTGTTAAAATGACAAGGAGGGGACGAAAAGATAAGATAGATAAGGTTAGGTACATGGGTCCAGGTGCAGTATATTATCTATCACGCCTGAGTGAAAAGGAAGGTTGATAATGTAAGTTCTTAATGTTGTTCTTTTATATGCAATGAAACCAGCTGTTGCAGTCAGTTTTGGTGCCGAAAAAGTTATGCGCCGAACGTGTCATATAAACCAAAGACTAGAACATATATAAAAGTTAATAAAAACGCTCAAAATAAAGGAGAAAACACGTAAAAAAGATGTGAAAGATAAGAAAGATAATGATAAAAATGACTAAGTAGTGGCGAGATAGTCTGATACCGAAGTCAATCCCATAAATATAAAAAAAATAGTTCATAAAAACGTTCAAAATAAAAGAGAAAAAAAAACTAAAAAAGATGTGAAAGATAAGAAAGATAAGGATACAAAATAACAAAGTAGTGGCGAGATAGTTTAATACCGAACTCAACCCCAACCAATCAAAACAAACAAGAGAGAGAGAAAGAAAGAAAAACAGAACAAACCCAAGAAAACTAGGAAAAAAACCTTAAAACCCTTGAAAAACCCCTCCACCATTACCAACACTACACCACACACCTACAGAGCATACAAATACACCAACAAAACCAGTAATTCCTTCAGTACATACGTGTTCACTTCATCATTATGGCAGCCCAGACCGGCGTACAGAATTTTAGCCGCTTTGTGCACTGGGGCAGGAATATCGTGGCGGTGGGCAGGAATTACAGGTGAGTATGGGTGTATATATGGGTGTGTATGGGTGTCTGTCTTATATTATTAATTATTCTTGTTCGTGTAGATTAAATAAAGTAATTGTGTTCGGTATATTTTTACTTTAATATCAGTCTCTCAAGTTGGCTTTTCCTACCGTTCCTATCTGTTAGAGCTCTCTATACTGAGTAATTTGACCCCCATATGTAATTGGCGCAAATCAATTATAATGACGGTAGCGATTTTTGAAGATTTACCGAATTTCCTGGACGTGGGACTCGATTAGCCACACGGCAACACCGCCCCGTGTCGTGTCTCGAGGGTAACTGAACGTCTGTGGCCTTCTGAGCTAAAACATTACACGAACTAAACGTATCCTGGCGGGGGTCAAATCTACTATTTCTTCCTGGTAGATTTGGGTGTGTTTTGACCCAATCTGATATTTGTTTTTGGCGCAAATCATCAGTTTGGGCCTCGCCACTCGCCAGCCAATGAGAGAGAGAGAGAGAGAGAGAGAGAGAGAGAGAGAGAGAGAGAGAGAGAGAGAGAGAGAGAGAACAAATAACACTAATGATGACACTCGCCAACGCAGCAACTTTCAGCCTTGCCACAGCGTTTCACAATGAAGTAATAACCTTATCTTTACGATGAAACTACTATTTGTGGCCAGCAGCGCTCTAAGCTAAAACGTTACACCAATTAAGTTAACCTGGGGCGGGGGTCAAATCTAGCCCTGGGGTGCTCTATGCATCCGCCCGTGTCCCGCAAACTCAGTAAATCTTCAAAAAACGCGAGCGCCATTAAAATTGATATGCGCCAGTTACATATGGGGGGTCAAATTACTCAGTATGGAAAACTCTAACAGATGGTAGAGGTAGGAAAAGCCAACTTGAGATACTGGTGTTAAAGTAAAATAATACCTTTTGTTCTTACGTGGCTGTTATTTCTTTCTTTTTTCATTTCTTTCTTTCTCATTCTTTCTTTCTTTCTTTCATTTTTGTTCATGGCCAGGTATTAACCCCTTCAGTACTGGGACGCATTTTCACATTTATTCCTGTTATTTCTCAATTTTCTCCACCTTCAGAAACTCATGTGAGGAGATTAAAATATTACAGACCACTAAATAATCTGACCTCCATAGACCTTTGCTAATAAATAAAACCGTCTAATCACACCCAAAACGTGGTGAAATTGTGAGGGAGTTGCAGAGTGTTCTTGTATTGTATTTGTATTGTGTTACTGGTTTGTGTTGTTGCAGAGACCATTGTAAGGAACTGGGTAATGCTGTGCCCACCAAGCCAATGCTGTTTATGAAGCCTCCATCAAGCTACCTAGAGGAGGGAGCCGGGCCGATCTTGGTGAGAGAGAGAGAGAGAGAGAGAGAGAGAGAGAGAGAGAGAGAGAGAGAGAGAGAGAGAGAGAGAGAGAGAGAGAGAGTTTGCAGCAAGAAACGAGGTCTCTATTAATTAACTTATCTTTTTAACCCGTAAATTCCCGTAAAAAAAATAATAATAGGGGGCCACATTATAGAAAAAAATAAATAGAAACTTGAACACCCATTGGTAAAACGATATCTGAAATACAACGAAAGAAAAAACAAAACAAAAAAAACACTTAAAGAAACATAACATAGGGAAGAGATACTAACACGAGACGCTACTACTACTACTACTACTACTACTACTACTACTACTACTACTACTACTACTACTACTACTACTACTACAATGACGCCTTTTCTCTTTCCCTTCTACCGATTCGTGACAATAAACGAGGCAAGAAATATTTGGATACCTCACGGCGGGGAGTGTATTTCGCAATTAAGACGGTATTGGATGTGTCGCTGTATATTTTCCCCGTAAATGGCCGTCATATCGAAATTTCCTTTATACTTTCTCCTTCCCCTCCATCCTCTCTCTCTCTTTCCCTCTTCCTTCCTTTCTTCCTTTCTTCCTTCCTTCACTTCCTTCTTTCCTTCCTCCATCTTTTTTCCTCATCAATGGCCGTCATATCGAAATTTCCTTTATACTTTCTCCTTCCCCTCCTCTCTCTCTTTCTCCCTCTTCCTTCCTTTCTTCCTTTCTTCCTTCCTTTACTTTCTTCTTTCCTTCCTCCATCTTTTTTTCCTCATCAATGGCCGTCATATCGAAATTTTCCTTTATACTTTCTCCTTCCCCTCCTCTCTCTCCCTCTTCCTTCCTTCCTTCCTTCACTTCCTTCACTTCCTTCCTCCATCTTTTTTTCCTCATCAATGGCCGTCATATCGAAATTTTCCTTTATACTTTCTCCTTCCCCTCCTCTCTTTCTCTCTCTCTCCCTCTCCCTCTTCCTCTTCCTTCTTTCCTTCCTTCCTTCCTTCACTTCCTTCCTTCTTCCTTCCTTCCTTCCTTCCTTCCTTCCTTCCTTCCTTCACTTACTTCTTTCCTTCCTTCCTTCCTTCATCTTTTTACGTTTTCGCGATGTTAGTTCTATATATTTCATCAAATCACTTCCTACATTTTTTTTTAATTCCCACTTTTAAATAGTAAATAAAAAGCTATCGTTTATTCTGGTACATTTATCAAATTCACTTTATTTTTCTTTACTCATTTACGTATTTCATCACGGGCGTGTGTAGTGGCGGTACATAAAAATATATACATCACATTATTTTTCTATTGTTATTTTTTTTTAATTGATAGCCATTGAAAGCGGCTTTTTAATATATAGAACGCTTATTAGATGCGTATGATACATTTAATGATATATTTTCTCGTGTTAGGAGTAAGTTAACCATACATAAAGCAAAACTGAATATAGTTATACCTTTTTTTAAACATTTATAGTTGTTCAATGCTGATATTTGATTTAACACAGTTTATTCCATTCATCAATTCATAAAAAAAAGAAAAGAAATTGTTTGCATGTCACATTAATGATATATATACACATTTATTTATTTATCTATTCATTTATTTACGGTAGTTCATAGTTGGTATTTGATTTAGTACATTTTATCCTCCCACTCATTCGTTGGGTGGTGGTGGTAGAAATATATATAGATTGAAACATAGGTTAGGTTAAGTTAGGTTGAATAGATAGATAGATTAATAGACAGAGAAATAGATAAATAAATAGATAGATACAAGGACAATTAGATAGATAGGTGGTGGTGGTGGTGGTGGTGGAGAGTGGTGGTGATGGTGGTGGTGCCATGGTGTAGCAATGGACTCACACACACACAGGACTCAGGTATTGGTTTGCATTGACTTTGATAAATGCATCATCTCTTTGACTGTATGCGTGTGTGTATATATATGTATGTATGAATGTATGTACAGTATTTTAGGGGGTCCTGTTTTTATCTCTGTCTATCTAATTGTCCTTGTATCTATCTATTTATTTATCTATTTCTCTGTCTATGCGTGTGTGTATATATATGTATGTATGGATGTATGTACAGTATTTTAGGGGGTCCTGTTTTTTATCTCTGTCTACCTGTCTATCTAATTGTCCTTGTATCTATCTATTTATTTATCTATTTCTCTGTCTATTAATCTATCTATTCAACCTAACTTAACCTAACCTATGTTTCAATCTATATATATTTCTACCTGTCTCTTTTGCCTACTAATTGTGTCTATCCATCTTTCTATCTATCTATCTATCTATCCTAAGTTAACATCTATTTATCTATCTGTATATCTATCATCTTTTTGTATATTTACCCATCCATCTATTTACATGTGTGATTACCTATCTATCTATCTAACTATCTATCTATCTATCTATCTATTTATTTGTTGGTTTCTATTTATTTAACTTTTTCCTAGCCATAAGTAACCACAATATATCTAAAAGCCAGTCTTGGAGCTGAATGGATGGCTT
>JAHFWG010000514.1:17323-37323 GCA_020233015.1 Callinectes sapidus | reverse complement strand
ATAATAGTAATTCCTACACACCACACTACAAACATCGAATTATCTTACCACTCCCACCCATCAATGAAAATGCATAAGTAAGCAAATGAATAAAAACAAATAAAGACTTCTAATCAAACGAATGGGCTGTTTATTTATCTAGTTGATCGAATTTCAATATCGTGTATTTGTTTTCGTGTATATACAATCAGCAAGAGTTGATGATAACCTGAGGAACTAAAAACAAAAAGATAGTTATATAGTTGTGGAAGCAACATTCAAAGTGGAAGACAAGCATGCAGGAACTCAGCTGGGTGGATGAGATGGAAGGAGTAAAGGTGAGATGCGACGGAGTAAGAGCGCGTGGAGTTGTTGGTAAGGGCGCAGGAAGGTGATAGCAATGGCGGGAGGTGATAAGGAAGAGACGGCGGGGGTGGACCAGGCAAGAGGAAGGCTGGATAGAGGGTGACGAAGAATAATCCTCCCTCAGAACCACAATCGTTGCTTTCACTTCATATGATCTGATCACTTCACCACTCTCACCTTTACCTTAGACTTCGTTTCACCACCCCTCTTCCTTTCTACGTCTCATTCTCTTCCTCCTCCAACACCATACACACACACACACATACACTGGCGCGGGGGTGGGGCACTGACGTCACTACCTCCAACACCCACCCACCCACCCACTTCCCCTACGGTTTCTCAGCTTTAACCCCACCACACATACAGACACACACACCACCACCACCACCACCACCACCACTGCTATTTACACTGCCCCCAATAACTATCTAAATAGACCTGTTCTCACTTCATGGTTCCCTTTTGTCCTCATTGAAAGTAAGCGTCAGTCGTCACCACCACCACCACCACCATCAACAACAACAACAGCGCCAATAGTACTGCCACCACCATCACCATCACCACCTTGCCCCGCTTTTCACTGATAGGAGCCTTATTAAGACTCTCTCTCTCTCTCTCTCTCTCTCTCTCTCTCTCTCTCTCTCTCTCTCTCTCTCTCTCTCTCTCTCGTTAGTTTTACCAATGAACAATATCTTAAGAACTATTTTTACTGAAGGGGTTTATTTCTAATGGCCACCCAGAAGGTTGTTCTGATTTGTATGATTTTTTTTCTTATGGTTATCTGTGTTCATCTGTTTGTTTTCACGTGCAGAACTGTTGCATACTCTACCTCATGGCTAATTATTTCTTGTTTCCTATCACCCACCATTTGGTATAACTTCTTCATGATGAATTGTTCCTATTTATTCGTTAATTTATTTCATGATGTTATTATTTATGCTTAGAAGTCCTGTACTGCAGTAACTGTGAGCTAAACCCAGAGAAGCTCTTGACTCGATCTGTCTTCACCAACTACGTAGATCTTGTTTCAGGGCATAATCTTTGCGACGACACTCATTTATCCTTCTAAATCTCCATTTTCTTCCGTGTGTGTGTGTGTGTGTGTGTGCTTTGATATGATTCGGTTGCTCAGAGGCATCGCTAGTTCTAAATGACGCTTCACTGCTTGGCGATGTTGAAAACTTGTCCTAATAAGTCGAAACAGTGGGCATTCAATATGGTGTTTCCAGGTTTTCCCCTTGTGATGGGGAAGGCGAAGAAGATTAATTTGCGTACATTTCAGGCGGAGCCGCGGTGGGTAGAGACAGTCTTCAACAAGCGAGAGTGCATCAAGTTCATCCCAAGCAGCAAGGACAACGCAAGGTGGGTCGCCGTTGTCACTCTGTCCCTTCATGTGTGATAGCATTGCTGTGTCACACCGAGGCATCTGCACCACACTAACAGAGCATGTTGTCTTTCTGTGGTATGTTTGTGTCACATGTCAGAATTTGTAGTAGTGTGGTGTTACTGGAGTACGTCTGTGTGAGGGATGACATTTTTTTTATTTATTTTTTTTTACTCGTAGTTTGGTGAGAGCAACATGCTGGGATGATATTGAAATAACATTAGTGTTTTCATCTGAGTGCTTGGTCAAGCTAAATTTAGACTTAATTAATTTAATTAATTGTACTGATTTTTTTTAAGATAATTAAAATAGATAAATGAAAAGCGTGGAGTCCAGTGATTAGTAGGCTAAGGTTATTTCCATAAACCCAACATGCGGATAGGCTACTGCTCTTGTGTGCTTGTTTGGGGTCTGCAGTCCTCTGGTACCCAAACCCTCAACCCTTGCAAGGTCAGCTAAATGGCGGGGTTGTGATGCTCGTGGCCAGTTGCGTGGGGCTGTTTTGCCTCTGGTTGTCATGTGTCCTTTCCTGGACCTGCCCTGCTTTCAAAGGTCAAAGTCTTCATTCAGATGATATTTCAAAGTACTATACATTTTACAACATGAAAATGTTGAGAGAGAATGATTGAACATGAAGTTTAAAGATATGCTTTTTCTGTTATAATTACCCGATATATTTGCATTGTCAATCAATACCTCCCCTTGATTCCCCTTGACCTAGTGTACCTCCACCCCACCTTATAAGGTAAATTATCCTTATCTAACCTATCATCTGAGGAAGCTTTCCCCACTGGATCCTTCATAGGGTCAACTAACTTACCTAACATTTTGTAACCTAACTGATGGGCTTAGCCCCTTGGGACCTCAATATGGTAAACTTACCTAACCTAGAATTTTTTTTTTTTTTAGTCTCCAAACTGGATGACTGCTCCCCCTTCCCCCCATGTACATTCCATAAGGTAAATGTTATTAATTTCTGACAGGAAAAAGTGGAGCTACAATTGCTCTAAACAGTGAGATGTAGACCCTGTGAAGGGCTATGGTTACATGAAGTGGATTATTGGAAAGAAATTAAGTTATATATATATATATATATATATATATATATATATATATATATATATATATATATATATATATATATATATATATGAGATAGGATGCAGGATGCAACTGTATTATTTAATATATATGTACCTAATCATAATGGATTCATCCCATTCTAGGAACAAATGTGAAAAGTAAAAGCAATTTTCCAAGATACCATGGTCTTACATTATTATCGTCCATTCTTCCTCATCTATTCTCTAATTTGATTGCTCATGCATCACTTTCCCACACCGAAGTTTGATATTTTTATCTTTTATTTTACTTATGATAATTTTTATCAATTTGTCTTACTCAAATTTTTTTATTCTATCTGAAATGCTCCTTGTACGGATTTCTTGTTCTGCCATAATTCACCAAAAAAATCTGATCTTCCATTCCTACCATCTTACACCCTTCTTCCTTCCCACATCACTCCATTCTTCTATCTCTAGTTTTCATTTAGAGGAAGAATGTTGCTGCTACAGCAATCTTTACCTAGATTTCTTTCCTTCACTTGCCATCCACTCCTGTCAGTCATGTGCTTCCTGTTTAGAAATTACCAAATCAATAACATTACCATTACCACTACAGTATACTGCAGTAACTGGCATGCATCTAACCAGCAATAATATGTAAAAGATAATTTTATAGACTAGACACATAAGGTAAAGAAATTTTATCTATCTTGAAATCCTCTCCTTGTGCTCTCAGACCAGGAAGAAGTGTGTTGGAGTAAGTGGTCAACGGGAAGTGCATGATGGATCTAATGATTCTAGCAGGCAGTACACAAACTGTATGAGGTTGCCGCCACTTAGCATGGAGTCATTACAATATTGTGTAGTGAAGCAGCAAGTAACATGAGATGCTAAACAGTGATATGACTCTGGAGCAGCATTTATTAGAGCATCTTGATACACACCCATCTCAGAGACTCTTACTATTAATTACAGCAAAAATGATTACGCACTAAAAAATTTCTCTTTTTTTTGTTGTCAATTTTTTTCTGTAGACATTCCCAGGCCTTCTTTTGCCTTCATTATGACTCTCACTTACAAAATTTGTTTAACTTCAAGAAAGGAACAGCAAAGATATCAAATACAGTAAACTGTAATTTAGATTATTGGATTTTCTTCTCTTACTTATATAACTTAATGAAGTAATGTTTAAAAAACTTTATGATACCCATCCATCAGCTGCAAAATGATTCCAGTCAACAACAGTTACTTTAGATAATTATGTAGTACAATATTGTTAACTCTGCATAAAGTTCAGTGTTCAACCAAGTAAGTCATGGATTAAGACTCACACTTAGTGTGCTAGATTCTTTGATTCCTTGTTTAGCAATTTTTAACTCTAGGTTACAATGAATTTTTTTCTTTTTATTTAGACTGAAGCTGTTTCAGCTTTCAAAATTTATGCCATTATTTTTGTGCACATATTCAGTGCTTTTCTGATATTTTCATTACTATTTTTAGCAAATATCTCCTCAGATTTCTGGCATAACAAAGTCAGCATGATTCTGACTGACATACAGTGCCCTTATGATGCATGCTGTACACTCAGCACATACAATATAGTACTGGTGTGTGTGTGTGTATATATATATATATATATATATATATATATATATATATATATATATATATATATATATATATATATATATATATATATATATACACATACAAACACATATATATATATGTATATATGTAAGAATAGAGATACTTATTTCAAACTTCCTACTCTTAAATATGTTTATTATTAACTTTTTTTGGTGGGGGGATATAAGGAAACATTAAGATTCATTGTTACTTTTACATATGCCTACCAACTCAAGATTAAGAGCAATTTCACAGCTCTAGCCAAGACTAATAGCATCATTTCTTACAAGAGGCTCTATAAGTTACCTCCCATAGGATCTGTATATATTTTGCATGCCTCTCCGTGGCCAATAGTGGTCTAAATAACAACTCGGAACAATTACCAGCCGTAACTGGCAAATGTAGTGGCAGGCTGTTTTACCTTACTGGATAGATGGTTAGGATGATTAAAGGAGATGAGTGATGAATGATGAGTAGTCATTTGTGTGCGGTAGTCTTGAGTGGAATGGAAGATGAGTTGTGTGGTAATTACAAGAAAGTGGATAGTGTGGAAGTATTTCTGTAGGATGGTCAGAATAAACAAATAACACTGCTGTCTTTGTAATAGAGGTTTTAAGTATTATATCATTGTGAAAGTGTTCAGCAATGTGTAAATTTTGTGTTAGTATCATCACACATGGTCCTGAAAGAACTATTGTTTTTGTGGCTGCTGATCAGCTTGGCACCCAAGGAATATTTTTATCTCCTGAAGATCAATTCTTGAGCTTGGCAGTGTACATACTACCAGGTGCACAGGTAGCTACTCCATCTCACCTGTAGATCACACACTAGGCACATCCATGAGTAAGCACATCATATGCCCCAGGACTACATATTTTACAATATCACATTACTCACTGCTGCAAAATTTACAAGAGGTTTCCCACTGTCTGTCTCAGAATACAGCATGTATATAATTTACTGCTGTATAGGCTATTTATTTATTTCAAATATTTACTAATTTTTCATGTGTCAAGATTACACACTTAGTTTTCTATAAGTCTGTGCTGCATATTGGATGGATATTGCTGCTCAAATATTATTATGTCTCCTTTGTTCAATGTAACCAAATTTTTAATGACCATTAATGCATTTGCTAGAGTTGCATCATAGAAATAAAGTTGATTCTTTTGATATATAACTGCTGCTTTATACTCATGAGGACTTTCTATTATGATTCACACCCATATCTAAATCACAGTCTGAAAGTTATTTGTCTCTACCTTTGTTTTTATCCATATACACAGTTATGTATGTTTTTTCTTTTTTTTTAGAAATTTGTAACAAATATTCTATATATGCTGTTGACCACCAGATGCTGCTGTGGACAGCTGTGGCAGTATCACCGCGATGGGTCGCCAGCCACCCTGCGGCACGGAGAAGACCTTCATTGGAGTCCCTCAAGACACACACAGCTCCTCCCCACAGACGCCTATGGCATCCTCGAGTTCCAAGGAGGAGCACATCCCACCAAGGCTCATGTCAGTTGACAGAATTGTTTGTAGAATGGCAAACTATATTGTGTATTTGTTGAATTAAGCATCTGAAGAAAGCACTGCATATTTAACAATAGGTTGCAATGTTTTACTGTATAGGGAAATCAGAAGAAAAGGCTGTTTTGTAATAAAGTTATGCAGTATGGCCCAGTTAAGTCATATCTGAATAAGCCAGATATTGGAT
The DNA here is from genome assembly GCA_020233015.1 of Callinectes sapidus. Classification (NCBI taxonomy): domain Eukaryota; kingdom Metazoa; phylum Arthropoda; class Malacostraca; order Decapoda; family Portunidae; genus Callinectes; species Callinectes sapidus. The sequence continues at coordinate 31,182 of JAHFWG010000514.1, read as the reverse complement.
AACTTGGACACTTTCAGGAATTTATTTATCTATTTATTGATTTATCTGATCATTTATTCATATATTGAATTATTTTTTAATTCATTTTTTTATATATTTTTTTCTTATTTGCCTACATCTTATCCTGAGTGCACGAGTAGGTATTTTTTGCCCTTTGGTTGAGTACGCTGATACCTTGAAAGTCAAGCCTTCAGTATGTGTGCTTGTTCAAATGTTTGCCACTCTTTCCTAGGACTTAGGTGTAAACTTTTATGTATCATTCTGTAGCTAAAGACATCTAGAAAATAATGAAGAAACAAACTATAGATCTATTGCTGTTGGTGCTAGAGCACTTTCTCGTATTTGGCATTATGAAAAATTTCATTTTTGGCTACATTCAACTAAGACTCAGTGTCCTTTATTATGTTTTTCTTTGCATTTTTTGATGGGTATTTGACAAAATTCATGCTTTTAGCTAAACAGCAGCATAACAAAAAAAAAGGAAGCAACAGCTGCCTGAAAAAACTTTAACATCTGAAAATTATGGTGCACCACACCCTTGGCGTGAAAAACGAATTGGCGCTGAAAGGGTTAATGACATATCACAAACAAGAAATCATGACAAACATAAACAAGTGAATATATCTGATTGTAGCACTTTAGCATGAAGGCAGTATCTGATGAGGATAAAATCACATTGCAGTACATCCGGCTTGCCCACGACACAAGGCCCGACAACACTCTTCAGCTCCTTACCAGGGAGTGGGGGCTGGACCTCCCAAAGCTCCTAATCACAGTTCAGGGTGGAAAAGCAAACTTTGACCTCCAGCCCAAGCTGAAAAAGGTGATCAGGAAAGGTCTGTTGAAGGCTGCCAAGACAACGGGCGCATGGGTCTTCACTGCTGGCACAAACACAGGTGTGTGTTTGGGGTCAGCCCAGTGGGCTCTCAGGGATGATGTTAATGATTTTGCCGTAAGATATATATATATACATATATACATATTTGTATGGTGTGCTTAAATCTTTTCTTTTAATTGTAAATACAGTGATGTACAAATGTGGTGAATCAGTGCATTTTACTCTGGTTATTGTTGCACAATGCTGATGCACTAGAAGGTATGATCTTTTATCTTTTCTGTGTTCTTATTTTGTTGCTTATACTTTGATACTTTGTTTTCACAGAATAATTTCCACTGCTTTATTTCCAGGAAGTCTTAAGTTGAACTGTGTTAATGAAATACATAGTCTCATAAAGATATCCTGTTCTTACTATTTCTACACAGTTACAATCACAATGGTGCTCTGTTTTCCTTGCTTCAGTGATGTAGGTAGACTTGTGCAACACACTGCCGTGAACTTTAGTTTCACTGTATTTCATTTGTCTCTGTAATCTTTGCTTTTCTTACTGTTCAGTGTGAGTGGTGAGTGGTGAAGCTAAGGATGATATTTATTATGAAATAATCAAGCATTGGCTTTTATTGTTATTATTATAATTAAGTTGGTAATTTTTATTTTATTTTGGGCATTGATTTTTTATGGTATATGTATGTGTGTGTGTGTGTGTGTGTGTGTTTGCATCATTTAATTCAAAATATTTGATTTACAAATACACATAGGTAATCTGTGTGAGTATGCATTTGTAATGGCTTCATAATAATTAGTTGTAGAGAGTTAGTTGTAGGGCTTGATGGCTGGCTTTGGAGCTCATTTTCAGTGTTTTCTTATTGATTTTGAGTCTGAATGTGTCAGCCATAGGCAGCCGTGTTATTATAACCACACTGAAAAAGAAAAAAATAATAGGGATGGTTAATTGGTCAATATAAGAACTGTTCCTGAACCATCCCATGATAATAATTTAGATTTTTTTTAAATTCTCATGGGTAAGATAATTTTGTGGTTGCTCAGCAGAGTTAAAGAGAGGTACCAAAATTCTACGAAGCCCCATCTGACACCTGACACTTGACACCTCCTGCACCATCCTTTGATATTAATTGGTGCCTCCCTCAACTTATTTAGTGAAAGACAATGGGATTGGAGGTGACAATCATGTTATGTACCTCTTGTAAACCTCTTTGTGATTTGAATGAAATGTGAGGATTGATGATTTTCAAGACACAGAGAGTAAGTCAGTAACATGAAGGTGTTTGAGCAGGAGTCACCAGGCACGTGGGGGAGGCACTGGTAACAGAGAGCTCACTAAGAGTACGCAGTGGTCACCTGGTGAGCGTGGGCATTGCTCCGTGGGGAATCATTGAGAGGCGGCAGGACCTGGTGGGCCGCAATAAGGATGTCCCCTACCATCCTATGAATTCACCTAAATCAAAGTGAGTCTTACTGGAAGCTGTGTCTCTATCAGTGTTGTAGGAGTAGAAAAGAATGCAAATGTTTCTGTGCGTAGAGAATAAAGATATCCTTAAAATTACTTTAGTAAAAAGTGAAATTGCTTAAATTTAGCAATTTATATATTTATTCTATTTGTTCTATTTTATCTAGTAATCATATTTACTTGTTTACTTATTTCATTGGATTATTAATTTATATAGGTGTTTCTATTTGTTAATTTATTTATTTTTCATTCATCTCTTTTTGGTATTTTTTTACGTTGGTAATTCCTGATTTTGTGCATATTTATTGAAAATATTCATAGATTATATCTTTTTTTTCAGATTTGTTGCTTTAAATAAGCATCACACCTTCTTCCTGTTGGTGGACAATGGAACTGTAGGCAAGTATGGACCTGAACTCATTCTGCGCAGAAAGCTTGAAAACTACATTTCAAAACAAAGAATTGAAACAAGTAAGTGTATCATAACTGTTCACAAAAGTATAAAGGTTTCTAATTTTGGTAATTCATGATTTGCAAGAGAGATCTTTGAAGTCTGCCATCTTCACTTCTCTTGGTCCTGTGAAATTCATAACAAAATTTTTCTTGTATTTTTTATATTATATTTGGCTGAAAGAGACCCATCCCCAATGAAAAGATAATTTATTGCTTTATTGTTGATGATAGATTTTTGAGGATCCATTAGAAGGATGACTATGGAAAAATATTTCCTGGTTTTCCTAAACAGCAACCTTTTTCAATTTGGTTCTTTCACATGTACCTTCTGTCTCCATTGTAGTAATAGTACTATGTTTCTTTATCTCAAAGATCCTTTTTTCTCATTTATAGCATTCACTTTATCTTTTCAATATGTATACTCTCTTATCTCAATGAACACCCATTTTGTTAATTTGAAAAGGATGTATTCATATTATGTTTCAAGAATATATTGTTTTATAGGTTTTGTAAATAATTGTGAAAATATTCTTTAAAGCATTGAAATCCAAAATCTGTATATTCATTCTCTTGTAGAGAAGCTGATCAATATTTTCTAATTTCAGGAGGTGGTTTGGCAACTCCCGTTGTTTGTGTGGTCATAGAAGGTGGACCTCAGACCATCCGGCAGGTGCTGGAATATGTCACTGACTCCCCGCCTGTCCCTGTTATTGTTTGTGACGGAACGGGAAGAGCAGCTGACATACTGGCATTTGTACATAAGTGAGTGGATAAGTTGGGAATTGTGAAAGTTATTTTGTCTTATTGGAATACATTTGTTATTCACTTTTTTATAGAATCCTTTTGATATCCTAAGAATATAGAGACAGGATTGCATGAGTTTACCTCAACTAATGTATACAACAAATGATACATACATTTGCAGACATTGGCATGCAGATGTTTCATTGTTATGCAAGACTATCCTTTAGTAGAGCATTACCTATGTAGGAACAGACCAAAACTATTATGTTGTGGTAAGAAAAATGTAAAGGATAAATCTTTATTATGGAAATGTTCAGTTTGATTGAAAAATCTTTCCTACCCTTTTAAAACTGCATCAAACCTTGCAATTATATGCCTTTAAAAAATCTTTTCTTTTCAGATATACTTACTCAGGACTGAGCATGATAGAAGGAAGCCGTGAGACTGTGATCATGACTCTTGGAAGAGTGTTTGAGCTGCGGCCGGTGCAGGCAGAGAAGCTCTATACTGAGGTGCTGCAGTGCATGCGCAAGAGAGATCTGGTCAGTAGTCTAGTAACATGAATATGATAAGAAACACAAAAATAGTGTTTGACTTGTATACTAGTAAAAATTCTAAAATATCCAGTTACTGATTATCTAATTTTACTCTTGGGCAAGTGCCAGATGCTTAATATGACAATGATATCCATGGATATCTGCCATAGATAGATTTTTTTTTTACTGTTAGTGGAGGAAAATGTAGATTATTTGGCACAGTGTGAATGACTTCTTAAATTAGCATCTTTCCACAAAGAATATTCTATTTTATACAAGTATAAGCTTTTCCACAAAGAATATTCTATTTTATACAAGTATAAGCTTTTAGCTTGCTGGTGTTATCATTGTTGAATGTTCAATTGTTGCCTTGACAGATATCTGTTTTCCGTCTAAAAGAAGGCTCTGAGCTAGACCAGAGCATCCTGTCAGCTCTCCTCCATGCCCAGAGACTCAACCCTCCTGAGCAGCTGTCTCTTGCCCTCACCTGGAACAGAGTGGACATTGCAAGGTCACATGTCTTCTGTGAGGATGTAGAATGGTCCAAAGGTATGAACTGGTGACTGATCTGTTCTTACTTGTACAAGATATTACATTGAATAGGGAGAAACTTTTTAGAATCATGATTTTTGTCATGTCTTGAAAACAACACTTGACTTGACAATCTTGCTATTTGAATGACTTCTGATTAATACTTTTAAACTGCATTACACAAAAATCAGATAGAGCAGAAGTCATACCAATTTCCTAGTATTATTAATGTTCATAGTTTCTGGTCAACAAGCATTAATCTTCTTGTGTTTGTTTCAGGTTCCCTTGAACAAGCCATGATGGATGCATTAGTAAATGATCGCATTGAATTTGTTAAACTCCTCTTAGAACAAGGAGTTATCATGAACAAGTTTTTAACTATCCAGAGACTTGAAGAACTCTATAACTCAGTAAGTAAGGTGGAAGATTTCTTACAACTAATTTACGGATACACTAAAGACCTAAACATTAAAGACTAAATGTGAGCAATGGAAATGAGTGGGTAGACTGAATGGTTTGTCGTAGCTTGAAAGAGGAAGGAAGTGAGTTTCTGAGTCATGATTAAAGTAAAATGTTTTATTTGTAACTTACATCATCAGAAAAGAAAGGATTTCAAATATGAGGTTAGCTTAAGTGCTATGGGTAAAAGATGAATATCTGTAAATTGACCAATCTTGAAGTATTTGAGTTAGAGAGAGAGTATAAAAGATTTTAGTGTATGGACAGGACTGATTAATGACTTATCTGCCAAAGTTGTCATTTTAAAAGAATAGACTTTGTAAAATATACTTAACTAGACAGATTATTACATAGATTCATAATTTTCTGCAGAAAAGTGGACCTTCCAACACATTGCGGTACATCATTCGTGACGTGAAGAAGAATATTCCTCGTGACTATCGCTATACTCTCATTGACATTGGCCTTGTCATCAACAAATTGATGGGTGGAGCTTATAGGTATGTGTATGATAAGGATAGACCAAAAATTTATCAAACTTCCAAAATGTAGCTTAAATGTTCATAGTTAGCGCACAATAAAATTACTTTGAGTGGCCTCAAAAATACTAAGGTATGGAACTCATAATGTGCTTCTTCTCTTCCAAAGCTTTATTTACTGTATATCACTAGAAGACTATTTGAGATCCAAATATGGAGAAAATATGCATAGCTAATTTAGTTGAATTTTTGTCCACCAGAGCTTATTATACAAGGAAGAAGTTTCGCACCACATATGAAAACACAATGCTCAGGTCCCCACGGCTGCACCGCAACAACAGCAGCATCTTTCAGGCCAGCAAGAGTCTGCTGCAGAAGAACCCAAACACCTCACCAAAGTCTTACATCAGCCAAGATGACTTCTCTTTCAAATTTGAGTTTGACTATCCCTTCAGTGAACTTTTAGTGAGTATTAATAATTAAGCATTATGATGTCCTCATAATATCATATTCAGTGTGAGAAGGTTCACTCATTACATGGTCCTGACTAACTGGTGCTTTTGTGGAATATGTTTATAAAGAATTGCATTTGATGATTTGGAATAAACATTTATAGTAAATTCTTCATGATTTAGCCTTTAGGTGACTCCTGCTGTAAAGTCCTAGATAACTATTTGTAAATATAATCCTTGGTTCCTAAAGACATTATATCATGTTGCTGTTTGATTTGATATTGCTTGTGATTCCTTTTGCACTGATGTAGATTCCTACATATTGCCTTCCATAAGATGCTGTCCAACATACTTTCAGAAGTGGAAAGTTTTATGAAAAGGATGATTTATCACCCAAGATTGTTAATATCTTGGTTGCCTACAGTGTTAGCATGATGTCACTTTTTGTATATTTCATTGTCCAGGTATGGGCAGTGTTGACCAAGAGGCAGGGCATGGCAATGCTGATGTGGCAGCATGGAGAGGAGGCAATTGCCAAGGCTCTGGTGGCAGCCAAGTTGTACAAGGCTCTAGCACATGAAGCAGCTGATGATGATTTAGAGACAGAGGTTTACGAAGAACTCAAGGGATATGCAAAAGAATTTGAAACTCTAGGTAAGCATCATTATAAATAATTTTGATCAATGTATTTATCAATGGTTGGCAGTGATAGGCCAGCAGCTATTAAGCTCAAGTAAATACCTAGGAAACTTTACTTCCTCCTCCCTATGTCTCTTAGTCAACATTTTTTTTGTATTGCATTCTGTTTTCACTGAATGCAAACATTTTAGTGCAGATTAGAAATAGTGAGGTGATGTGAGTGTGGGAGAATGACAGTATGATGGTTTGTATGTGTAATTCACTGTCACGGTCACCTGCTGGTCACCCAGCTAGCCTTTACTCTACGGAGTGAGCTCAGAGCTCATAGACCGATCTTGGGATAGGGCTGAAACCACATCACACACTACACACCGGGACAGCGAGGCCACAACCCCTCGAGTTACATCCCGTACCTACTTGCTGCTAGGTGAACAGGGGCTAGATACATATTAAGAGGCTTGCCCATTTGTCTCTCCTCGCCCGGGACTCAAACCCGGGTCCTCTCAGTTGTGAGCCGAGCGTGCTAACCACTACACTACGCAGTGTGTGTGTGTGTGTATGGAGGGAGGGAGGGAGTTCAGGGGTGGTATCAGTAGCAGCATTGGTATGTGCAAGGGTGACAAGGGAGGAATTTGCATCCCCTCTCGGAATTTATAGAATCCATGACTCACAGCGATCTCCATATCGGTTCCCCCCATGCATTTCTTTTGACAGATGCCCATGACCTCAGCTACTCATATCCAGGCTTACCATGAGTAGGCTGTCGTGAGTTTAACCGTTGTCTGCAATATTTTTTTTCTATGTAAGAGGGGAAAGTCACATAAACAAACAAAAAAATGATAACTTAGTTGCCAGTCCCCTTTCAGGTTTGAGGAAGTTAGCCCCCCTTAAAAAGGGATAAGTATCTTGAAATTTCCCTCTTAGATGAAGTCAACCTATAGGAAGTAGGAAATGCAGAGCAGGTAAGGAGTTCCACAGTTTATCAGAGAATTATTGAGAGTACTGGTTAATTCTTTCAATAGAGAGTTGGACAGAGTAGGGATGAGAGGAAGAAGGAAGCCTTGTGCAGCAATGTCAGGGGAGGAGGGAAGGCATGCAGTTAGCAAGATCTGCAAAGTATTTAGCATGAAAGTAGAGATGGAAGATAACAAGAGATGAACATTCTAGTAGTGAAAAAGTGGCTGAAGTTAATTTCATATGCATATGTATGAGCATGTATATATCTTCCTCCATGCCCTAGCTGCTTGTATTGATGGCTTGCATTTCCTCAGCCTTGCAGGTGATGGACTACTGCTATCGACAGGATGATGACCGGGCACAGCAGCTCCTGACCTATGAGCTTAAGAACTGGTCCAAGCAGACCTGCCTCTCACTGGCTGTGGCAGACAACCATCGTGCTCTGCTGTCCCACACCTGCTGTCAAATCCTTCTGGCAGACCTCTGGCTTGGAGGGCTCAGAACCAGGAAGAACACTAACATAAAGGTGAAATTTATTCCAGCAATCTATGTAAAATTGTCGTCACTACTTGTTATGCTCCATGTCATGTTGAAGAGAAGTAGTGGTGCATTGACTATTTATTATACAGTTGAATTGTTTATATGCTTTCTTAAACTTGTTCTCAGTTACCTAGCTGTCTACTTTTTCCACTTTTACAAATATTAGTATTTTATTAATTTTTATTTGAATTCATGAAATATCCAACTTTTGTACATCAGTTTTGTTGAGAAAAGCATTCCAGTATTTTCTTCCATGTTCTCTGATTTAATTTTCTGTACCCTACATTGCCATCATAGTTTTTTCAGAACATATAAGAATATATATGAATATTTCCAGTTTGCAGCAGAGACTTTTCTACTTGTGCTCTTAATGTGGATATCATATTCCTGTATGCAATCACCCAGGTGATGCTGAGCCTCCTGATTCCCCCACTGGTCCTGCTGTTGGGCTTCAGGAGCCGTGAGGAGCTCAAGACAATGCCTCAGACGCGTGAGGAACACCAGTACGATGACCCTGAGAGATCCTCAGACTCTGAGAGTGACACAGACTCGGATGATGAAAACATGGACCTGAGGAATGACCATGACCCAGAGGTAAAGTTAGATCATAATCACTGGCAGTAATAAAATGATTTCTTACTAAGACCCCTGTATGGTAGAGGTGACACAATCTGGTGACATACATCACATCCAAGTTGGAAAAACATGGCCACCTTATTCTTAGTGTGGTTAGAAGATTTCATTGTTTCTTTGTTCTTGTTGGGAGCCATGCAGGTTGTGATGTCATTCTTCCCCTACTTTGTTCTGCAAGACTAAATCAGTTGAACATGATATTATTGATGATGATCTATATACCAAACACTTTAAAGAGTATCATCATTATAAATGGTCACCTTCTGCCTCATTGAAGGAACCAAGGTACAATTTATCAAGAGGAGAATATTTCTAAACCTCTCCCACTTTGAATCAAGAGAATATGGTGGTATTTCTTTTTCTAACTAGGAGATAAACTTTTTCAAACACAAAGTCTGCCTTGGTTGGAGGAAGATTACTGTATGTATGTGCACATCTTTGGATTTTCTTCTCTTTGCATTTGTACCTATTTGATGATAAATTGTTTCATGTTGGAAAAGTACAGCAATCTTCTCTTCCCAGTGACAGTCCTTTAGTCGCTCACTACCTTTATTTATGTCATGACAGAACTGTATCCCTTCTTTCTTTATTCTGGAGTCACAATAACCTCTGTCTTATACTAACTTTTATTACTTATGTCCTACATTTTTTGTTACTAATTAGTCTTGCATTCTTTATTAAATTCAAGTTGATTCTTTTCTCTTTTTTAACTAGCACAATTTTCTCTCCAATAATAAATTCTTTTATGATGTTTGTTTGCTTGACTAATTGACTGAAAAATTGCTTGTTATTTGTTTTTCTCTGACTTTCATGTGTATCTGATCTATCCCAAGGAAATGTATCTCTTAATGATTATTTTACATGAGCCCAGTATTTCGTAATGTTGAAGTTAAGAATGAATTTTCTTTAGCTATTTATTTTCTTTACTTTTTACAACTGTTATATATATAATACACAACTTTCATGAATAAGAAGCAAATTTGCATTTTACTATATTCACTATGCTTTTGACAAAAAGAGAAATCATTCAGCTATAAGAGTGACAGTCAGATTCATTATGGAACCAATCATAAATTGCATTTTGTCATCACTTTTTTTAAAACTTGTATCCTCTAAATAGTAGTTTAGTACTTGTCAAAGAAAATTCAGTGTTTAATCAGGTTTATGAACATTTTACTAGCTGTCAGATTAAGTTTTAAGGCTCGTCCAGATGAGTGGTAGTGTCTGTTTGGCAGCACGGCTGGTGGACAAATTCTACTGGGCCTTCTTGTGAACGTTGTCCACACAGCCAAGTTGATGAATAGGTGGGCATGTCCAACAATGCCAGTAGTGTGTGAAGTGCAGTATGATAAGCATGGCACCTAGCATTACTGAGAAGAAAATATTGTGTAGCATGATAATTGTTTTGTGTGTAAAAAGAAAAGAAGAGACAATACAGTTAAATCAGTGTGCTTTGTAAGTTGTTTAGACCAGTAAATGGTATAGGTGGCTCATTAGAGGTTTCCAAGATAGACATTGCAAGATAAAACTTATATGAATGATGTTATTATGATATGGGATGTGTGAGCTGACCCTGTTGTGGATAAGTTAACTTGTGTCTGGCAGGGTCAAAGCTCAAGCAACCAGGCACTGCCTGGTGATTTTGCTCAATGGGCACTCCAGCACTTTGACAGTTTATCCATCAAATGTGCTCATTAACAGGCAAGCCTGCTGATCAAGCCCGCTCATCTGGACACATCTTTAACTATATTAACGGTCAGTTAGTTATGTATGAAGGGAACAATATGTTCATGTATCCAGTATGCACTAATAGCTTTCTAGGCAGCTGACTATATATAAGTAACCACTCCTCACATGAAGTTGAATTTCTTAGAAGTTATTTGACAGAGGAGCAAGATAGGTTGCACGTACTTAATATATTTGTTGTTGTGAACAAAAGGTGATTTTCTTTTCTGAGTTACTTAAATACACATGACAGTACAGTTTACGTTTGCTGTTGAGTAGACATTTTAGTAATAACCAGCAGTTATTATATTTCTTTTACTTTTTATCAAATATTCTGATATAGCAGTAAGCAATAGCACTTCATTCTGTCCTCAGACAGCCATGCCAGAGCTATGAGTCAGGCCCAGTCTGATGAGAATTCCTACTTTTGAATATCTTAGTAACCAAAGGGTTCTTTACTGTTTTTTTTTCTTCTCTTATTTTTTGCGGGTGAAAAATAGCACTGAGCACATCTATGAGGCTCATGTGTTTGTTCATGTTTTCTTGTGCTTTTTTGGTGTAATGGGCTGAGTGCTATACTGCTGCTTATGTAACATTTTCCTTTTTCCAAATTACTAATGCTGAGAGATGGTTTTTGAAGCATTGCTTTTTAACACAAGGGCAATGTTGGCATGACCTTTTCTTTAGTGGCTGAAGATAATTTTGAAGGTATTTTTCTCCTGGCACTTGCGATGTGTGTCCCTCTCCTTCTAGGCCCAACTGGTCAACTCTGTGTCGCTTCCCTCTCACCCCGTCACCCCAACCCTCCAGCCTGAGGTAGGACATCCTGGAGGGCATTACACCAAGCTTAGAATAGCAAAACAAACAAGGATGTGGATACATTTTGGAATGCATTTGAGAATATGTTGAAAACTAACAAATACACCTGTAGACAGAAAAGACATGGTGGAGTTTTTAGCAAGAATCATCCATTTGGTAAAACAAATACATCAATAAAAACAGTAAATCAAGAAGCAAAACCCATGTGCTTTGTAGAAGTTAAAACTAATAACTTGATGTTTTGTGTGTGTGTGTGTGTATGTAAGTGTTAGAACTCAGGTGAAACTTATATGAGATTTTTCCCACAGGCACCACTATGCAACAGCAACAGTGCAGGGCCTAATCCGAGCACGCTAGTAGTCCCACCTCTACCTGATCCCTCAAATTTGGTTGACGAGCTCCATTCATCAGTGAGACAGAATGGAGTGTCTGGTGGTCAACTGTCAGTTCTGGACACATCAGCTTTTCTCACTATTCGCTCAAAGCAGCTCTCTGCAAGAATAAAATTTTATGAGTTCTACAATGCTCCAATCACAAAATTCTGGGCTCATTCTGTAAGATCCTTTTATTTATTTTTCCATATATTTTAGCACTGAAATGTTTAATCTGACAGGCTTTCTTTCAAATTCACTTTCTAATATTCAAGTGTCCCTGCAATATTCCTGATTGAAATCAACATCTTTCCTTGAAGTGTTTCAGTCACAGATTAATTGGCTCAGCAAGATGAGGTATATACAATATTTACCTCAAGCAGTGATCTCTCTCTCCTGTTTTTACTCCAACAGATAGCTTATGTTTTCTTCCTGTGTTTGTTCACCTATGTGGTTCTGGTGAAGCTTGACAAACAGCCACAGTGGATGGAGTGGTATGTTATTGCATACATTTCCACCCTCATTCTGGAAAAGGTGCGGGAGATACTGTCTACAGAACCAGTGGAATTAAAGTAAGTTAAATTATAAAGAGAATACTCATTTTTGTGGAGAACTGATCTGGAATTGTAAAGATTTCAAATTAGTCTTTTTTAATATGGAGTATTTATGTAATTCTCATGTTATCAGTGTGGATATATGTAGTATACATATAACATCCTGCTTGGATGAATGATGTTATACAAGACTACTTAAGCTGCCCATCCATTGTCATAAGAAACTGAGTGAAGGTGATATGGGAAGTCAGAGGTAATTTCTTATTAGAGAGGAATGGTTTTCTAGCTCTGAACCGATATAAACTTGTAGTAAACAAAGAAGAGCCTCTTAACTTAATTTTTCTTTTAATGGTGATCTTCATTGCTTTATTACATTAGGTTTATATATGGACTGAAAAATGGAGTGAACATGAATGAAAGGGTATATGTATTGATTTCTTTTAGCGGAAGTATCTTTTAAGTCACACAACATCTTGTGACATCTTTCAATGTTGTACATTTTTCTGTTTTTTCTTGCAGACAAAAAATAACTGTGTGGTCTGACAAGTTGTGGAATGTGTGTGACTTGTTATTTGGAGTACTGTTTATGATCGGCATGACACTCAGATTACAAGAGCAGATGAAGGATGCTGGCCGTGTTATTTATTGTGTTGATATCATATATTGGTGAGTCAGTTTGTTTATTGACCTTCAGAATGAGATCAATTGTACTATATTCCTTAAAGAGGTATGAATTTGGTATCTTTTTTTAGTATAATTTGCTTTGAAACATAGTTGCAGTATTATAACAAGACATAAATTCCCAACTGGTGAAATATTTCAGGTATCTGAGAATTCTGGAGATCTTATCAGCAAACAAATATCTTGGTCCATTGGTGATGATGATGGGTAAGATGATCAAGAACATGGCTTACTTTGTGGTGCTGCTGCTGGTGGTGCTGATGGCCTTTGGAGTGTGCCGGCAAAGCATCCTTTACCCAAATGAGGAGCCACACTGGCGACTGGCACGGCACATCTTCTATCAGGTCCGTTGTGCCGCCAATGTATTCACATCTTGGAGGATGATAAGATGCCAATGATAGCTATCAGCATGACAATCTAATGTATTTCTTCAACTTTGATTATAATGAAAAATTCTGATTGTTAGATGCTCGTGTCAGAAAATATAAAAGTTTAGGGATTGATAGTGGAGGCTCTGTCTATCAGAATGGGGTTGTTATCCTGTACCTTTTACACCTATATCCTTTCCCCCTTTTAAGCTTTTTCAAATTTTTGTGACTGATTGAGGTCTTATAGTTCCTTTCTGACCTCTTCCACCATCCTCCTGCTGACACTGAGGAAGTCTCAAATCTTATTTGTTCTTCTAGCACAGATTCCAAGAAAAACTCTGTCTCTTCCACAAATTTGGAACTTCAAAATTATCCATAGTCAACTATTTGGAAAAAAAAAGAATGGAAATATAGTCACTGTTTTTGTGAAGAAAAGACTGACAATGAAAGTAAAAAATATACATAAAGTTAGTGGAAATATAGTCACTGTTTTCATGAAGAAAAGACTGACAATGAAAGTAAAAAATACGCATAGGGTTAGCAATTGGAAATTGCCAACAAATATCATCTGTTCCATATATATATATATATATATATATATATATATATATA
>JAHFWG010000514.1:974-13544 GCA_020233015.1 Callinectes sapidus | reverse complement strand
TTGCAGACGCTGGATGCTGAGCCACCCATTGACGAAACTGCACCCTCCATTGGCGATGTCAAGGAGGCTGTGGCAAAGTTGAGGGGGGGAAAGGCAGCTGGCATCTGCAACATCAGTGCGGAGCTGCTCAAAGCTGGGGGTGAAGCCATGATCCGTGGGTTGCATACTGTCTTGACTGTTGTATGGCATTCAGGTACCATTCCCCCTGACTGGAAGAAGGGTTGGTCGTCCCTATCTGGAAGGGGAAAGGGGACCGTCAAGACTGCAGCAACTACCGTGGAATAACGCTGCTCAGCGTACCAGGCAAGGTGCTTGCCCATTTGCTGCTGACACGGATCCGCACTCACCTGCTGAACAGTCAGGGTTCACGCCCAGTAAGTCAACAACTGACCGTATCCTAGTGCTTCGCGTACTGGTGGAGCGCCGACGTGAGTTTCGACAGGGAATGCTTGCAGCCTATGTCGATCTCAAGAAGGTGTTTGACTCAGTGCATCGAGAGACACTCTGGGATCTTCTGTGTCTCCGTGGGATTCCTGCAAGGATTATTGGTCTATTAACTGGCCTGTACTCCAAGACTGTAAGTGCTGTGAAGTGTGGAGGAGGCATGTCCAGCTTCTTCCCTGTGAATACAGGTGTGAAGCAGGGCTGTGTGCTTGCTCCATCACTTTTCAACACATGCATGGATTGGGTACTAGACAGAGTTGTGGAACAAAGTCATTGCGGAGTATCTGTCGGCAACACCAAGATTACAGATCTTGTTTTTGCTGATGATGCAGCAATCTTCGCTGAGTCACTGGAGGTTCTGGTAATGGCTCTAGAGGCACTGCACGAGGAGGTGAAGCCCTTGGGACTTAAGGTTTCCTGGGCCAAGACCAAGCTCCAGGTGTTTGGAGGCACACTGGATGAAACAGTACAGTCTGTCCATGCGTGTGGCGAGGACATTGAGATCTTGAAAAGCTTCACATACCTTGGTAGTGTAGTACATAACGATGGTGGGTCGAGCCAAGAAGTCACACGGCGGATTGGCCTGGCCCACGGCGTTATGGATTCGCTCAACACGAGTATTTGGCGTTGTCGATACCTATGCAGACGGACAAAGATTCGGATCTTCAAGTCGCGGGTGATCCCTGTCTTACTCTATGGATGTGAGACATGGACGCTGAACACCGACCTGAAGAGGCGAATTGATGTCTTTGGTACTAGATGCCTTCGCAGGATCATGGGATACCGCTGGTATGAATGTGTCAAATCAGCGATTGTTCCACGAGACCGATTCCAGGCCTATTACTAGCATAGTCCGTCAGCGCCAACTGCGGCTATATGGGCATGTGGCGCGATACCCGGAAGCCGACCCTGCTTGTCGGGTTGTTTCCGTAAGGGACAACCCAACTTGGAGGAGGCCTAGGGGACACCCACAGAACTCTTGGCTATGGCAAGTGGATGCCTCCTGCTGGGAGTTACTCGGTATAGGAAGGGAGCCTGCATGGAGATTCGTGAGGCATGACTACCAGGAGTTGCGCCGTAGGGTAGGCGAGGCAACGCGCCCCCTGGCGTATGCCCCCCATGATTAATTGATTGATTGGCCAGCTTCCCCCTCTTATGTTAAGAAAAACCCTACATGACACTCACTATTCTGATGTTGTGAATCACTGTACTTCCAAGAGTGTCTTGTTATGTGACTATCTACACATCCATGGGCTAGAGTAAGGTATAGAGTACACACAGTGTTTTTTCTGTCAAGTTCAATTAGCAAATAAATAATCTACTCTTGTTTTAAAGTTGCTACTGTAGATTCATGGCAATACATTTGAATGCAGGTAAAGATTTTTTTTATGGAAGAGGAAAAACTACTGTATAGTACCTACCAGGTAGATTATTCAATAGTTCTCATGATTTCATGTTTTTTTTGTGTGTAACTACAAGCAAGAGAAATGTGTATCCTATTCATCAAAGAGTACAGTATAGTGGAACTTTGGATGCTGAATGCCTCCCTTTTCAAACAAATTGGTTACCATACAAAATTTCTTGCTCAAATTTGCCTCAATTGTCATACCATAACTCAGTTATTGAACAATCCATGGGAAATATATTAATCTGTACGGTCTAGGAACCCATGGCTGGGTTTGAGAGAGTGACTGTGTGTGCTCCCTGCTGCATTCAAGGCCTAGGATCCAGTAACATACAGATCAATCTATTTTACATTGATTTCTATGGGAAAAATGGTTTCAGTTTTAAAATATTTCAGTTTACAAATGGCCTTCAGGAACAAATTGTTTGACAACCAAGGTTTCATTGTACTTATTCCATAAGCTAGGTGGTGGCACCACTTTATTGTTTGAATAATTTTTTTGTCTTTCTTCACTAGGAACGTGTGCGCATCATGGCTGAGCGAACAGAAGGTCTGGCACAGAGAATTGAAGATATGCATGCAAAATTTATTGGAGCAATGTCATCAGTGAATAATTTAGATTTTCATATAAAGAGACTGGAGGAAACAATGGAACAAACCAAGAATAGTTATGCTGTTGTTCACCGATTCATGTTGAGTCATGTGAAGCATAGGAGATCTGCTTCACCTTGTTCAGGGTCAGGCAGTCCCAAGTCTGATGAAGGCTGCACATCACGTTCTGTATCTCAAACAAGCCTTCATCAAATGTTAGAGGAAACAGAGAAGCTCATGAGTAGGAGACACACCCCTGAAGAAGAAACAAGTGATAAGGAGGGTGACACAACTGATGCTGAACATGAGGCTGCACGAGTCAAACTATCTCCCAAATCAGGACATTTTGAAGAACTCCTAACATCCTCTAACTTGGGAATGCTGGAAGGACTCAGTTTTGAGTCTATGAAGGCTTCAAGTGCCAGGCAAGCTAAGCGACAAAGTCGTCGCTCAAAACAGAGATTAGACTCCGAGTCGGGAAGTTCTCAAGGTCGTGCATCAAGGGAGCGGAGATCTTCTGGGGGTCGAAAAAGTAGCATACGTAAGTCTTCCAACGTGTCTGGAGATTCAAAGCCAATGTTCAGTCCTAAAGTTTGCTTTA
Source organism: Callinectes sapidus (assembly GCA_020233015.1). NCBI lineage: Eukaryota > Metazoa > Arthropoda > Malacostraca > Decapoda > Portunidae > Callinectes > Callinectes sapidus. The sequence continues at coordinate 10,503 of JAHFWG010000514.1, read as the reverse complement.
TGGATGACACTGAAGAAATTCCTGGACACTCTTCCCCTCCAAAGTACGAAAGGTGTCTTTCTAACCCCAATCAGCCCATCATTCAAGTTATTCCCCCATCATCCCCTCCTCAAATCTTCACTTTTGCTAGTGAATATACAAGTCTGGCAGATGAACTGGAAACCGTCTGCAGGTTGTCTCCTCCTTCATCTCCACATCTACATTTCCAAAGCAGAGGTCCTCCTCCAGTCCGCCGTCGCTTCTTGTCAGAGTCTGCTGGAATTTCCATCACTATCAGCTCCAACCCATTGCGGGATGCAGAGGAAGCTGATTACCAGCTGATGGAAGGTTTGATTCAGAGGAGAATGCATAGAGATTCTGAAAACTTGGCAGTCTCCCTAGAGGACCTTTGTTCAGTGAAGACAGACTTCTCTGATGGGGAGGATGGAGTGTATTCTCACCTTGGAAGGAGAGACTCAAGGGCAACAGAACTTCGAAAGAGACATAGTACAAGTATTGACAACAACTTGCCTGATATGTTGTCTGTCCCAAGATCCATCCCATTGACATCCTCCCGTATCCTTTCCCCAACTGGTCGCAGATCCTCTTTTGTGTGTAGTAATGAAACTACTCGGCTGGCCATTTCCCAGCCAAACAGCCCCAGCACTCGCCGGTCTTCCATACATGGGGATATGCGCATCCACTGGGCTTCCTCCAGCGCCCTGCCACAACCCGAGGCATGGCAGAGGGCAAGGCCATCTCCCCGTCCACATTCACCTCCATGTGTGCTGCCTCAGGTGTTGCCTATGCCCAAGGCTCCAAGCACAACTGCCTCAGTTCAATCTGACAGTCAGCCCTTCATGGCCACGCTGCAGGTACCTGCTGTCACTGAATTTGAGAGCAGACCTAAAGACTCTATCACCGAAACAGAGTGTTAATATTTAAGTGAGATACGTATATCAACCCAAGTCATAGAAATTAAACATATTATGAATACTAGCTCAGTATTTTGAAAGTATAAATGTTGGTCAATTAAAAAGCTGTAGAAAATAGCTTGTTTAATTGCTTTTATTAGATTACAGTAACTTAAAGATTTTATCACTTGATTTTTATAGTTTTTGCCTCAAATTGTAGCATTTCATCAGTTGTTGATTTATTAGAAATGAGCAATAATTACTTAATTAACTTTATTAAAGAAGCAATAAGAGTGCAATGTTGTATGAAAGTAATTTAAGTATATGTGGAACTATAATTTTTATTAATGAGTGATATTAACCAGCAGTTCCGGTGGTATTGGGATGAGCATAAAATTTGAAAAGCTATTTGCAAATAAAGAATGATTATATTTTTTATAATTTCCTTTGTTTTTTATATTATACATTGACCTTAAAGTATTTTATTCATATATATATATATATATATATATATATATATATATATATATATATATATATATATATATATATATATATATATATATATATATATATTCTGCAGCACAAGACTGTTTGGTGCAATAGTTGAAAAACAATTGACAGCATGAACCAGTCATAGCAGTGTAGCTTTTAGTCCCCAAACAGTTTGTATCTAGTATTAATTAATCAGTGGCAGAAGAAATAGTACAATACATGTGTATGTGAGTCTTGCTTATTTTTTAAGCTTGACATGTAAAGCTGCTTGTTTTATTGGTCTTTTTTCAAGATTGATTATTGAAACTAGAATTGTTGCTAGATAAATGACACAAGCTGATAGTGTTTTCACTTGAGGCCAAGGGACACCATTACATATGTAGCACTTCATTTCATTAACATCATGTAACATCAGAGTTCCATATGAGTCATTCCAGGCATTCATTGTGTACTACTTGTATGCTCAATATCATACAGCAGTATGTAAGACATTTCGGAGCTACCTATACACAGCAGGTATGGTACACTAGTTTTGTTATTGTTATATTGCTAGTAATCAGCCTTATATATGACAGTGCTTGTATAGAAATGAACATGCAAAATATGACATGTAATGTTTCTTCCCTCTCTTTAGTCCTCTATCTTATTTCTTTCATCAAAAAACGGTTTGTTAACTGCCCCTCCAGACATGCCAAGTTGTTTATACCTTTTAGATTTTATGATATTTCTCAATACAGAACTGATTTTTTATTATCATTTTATGAATTCCATAGACTAGTAAAAGTCTGTTCTGTTGTTCATAGAGGGAGCAAACTAGAAAATGAATGTAACCAAAGTACAGTTCCTTGCAGTAAATGACTTATGCCTAGTTAACTTTTTTCCATAAATGTCACATACAAAATTTTTGGTGATTTATAGAGGTGTAATTTCATTAACTTTGTCTTAAATTATCTGGAACCTGGCTATGACTATCTTATTATAACATTTTGAAATCATCACAATCAGCAAGAGTAAGAGTGATCTTCCCCTTGAGATGCTTTACTACAGTAGAAGGACTGCACTCATGGCCATGGTGGTGAAAGCTCAGAAAGTTTTTACATAAACTTGAGAATGTGGCATTCCCTTAAGCTTTCTTTGAATGAACCCTGTTGTGTGCATGCATCAATTAACACAACTAGGTACTCTTGGAACAGTTGTTAAACATTCTTTGCTGTATTTAGAGGAATTTTACACATTGGCCTTTGGAACTTTAAAACAAAAATATTTTTTGCCACTTGCCTGCATTGCTATTCATGGACTGCCATCATTGTTACTGCTTTGCTATTCTTAGTATTCTTACCTTCACTACATTACCTTTCTGTCTTAGAAGAAAACTATTTATCAAACGTTTTCTTTTCTCTCCAACTACAATGTGTATTATTAGACTGTTTACTAACACACACACACACACACACACATACACACCGGGTAGTGTAGTGGTTAGCACGCTCGGCTCACAACCGAGAGGGCCTGGGTTCGAGTCCCGGGCGCGGCAAGGCAAATGAGCAAGCCTCTTAATGTGTATCTAGCCCCTGTTCACCTAGCAGCAAGTAGGTACGGGACGTAACTCGAGGGGTTGTGGCCTTGCTGTCCCGGTGTGTAGTGTGTGGTGTGGTCTCAGCCCTACCCGAAGATCGGTCTACATGAGCTCTGAGCTCGCTCCGTAGGGAAAGGCTGGCTGGGTGACCAGCAGGTGACCGAGGTGAACACACACACACACACACACATATATATATATATATATATATAATTTTTTTTTCTGCAAAGTAATGGATATTTTTTTTAGTATGCTTACTTAATTGTGACCTAAAGGAAGCTAGTTCCACTGTTTCTTTTATATTAATCACTATCATCAATCCTGACTTTGAATTCATAAAATAATAATGATAATAATAATAATAAATAATAATACTAATAATAATAACAATAGTAATAATAATGGTCATGAAGAAAACACAAGAGAATCTGGAAGGAGCCACTACCTGGTTCTATGGAATATATCTACCCATTTCCACCTATCTTCTCCATTTATAGGTATGTTAATTTTAAAGCTACCTTTCTTCTCTGCACCAAAAACCTCCTTACTACCAATCTACTAAGTACTATGAACCCTTGCAGCTTCAATCCTTTTAGGTACCAGCAGAAGACTGACACATGGAAGATTAAAGGACTGACAAGATTCAAAGTTAGTACGTACTTAGTAAGTATTAAGTTTAAAATAGTTGAAGATTGCTGCTGACATATGTCAAAGTCACTTATGGTGTGGTTGAAGAAACTTTGCAGCTCTACATATGGCACAGGTTTGAAGGTAATAATAGTATGGATTCTATGTAAATAAAACAACATTTGACAACAAAGCTGTGCGGCATTGTCATTCAGGTAGAGGAGTAGCCTGGCGTGGTGGGTGCTTATCGGTATGGTCAGGTCACTCAGGTCAGAGAGGCCACTCCTCGGTCACCCCCTTACTATAAAAATGCGCTGTGACTTTTACCTCTTAGGTGGTGTGGGAAAAAAAAGTCGAAACATGAACAAATAAAATAAAATAAATCATGACGCACAAAATCACAATACTGAGAGAGAGATAGAGAAACGATATATGCATGTAATAATATATATATATATATATATATATATATATATATATATATATATATATATATATATATAGACAGAGAGAGAGAGAGAGAGAGAGAGAGAATGGATGGGAGCGGCCGCCGCTGGACTTTTCCACCAGTGTGGTCCTGTGGAGACATGGCACGCTCCTCACGGGAAAATCCCGTACTCAGCCGGCGCCTAAATGTTCTCCACCGATGAAAACGACTATAGTGTGTTAATACACATCCTGTCATCACCCTATATTATGTACATTTCTACATTCCTCACCATTCACTCATCAGGTTGCTACACTCGGTCTCTCTCCCCAGTGTAACACCTGCAAACACAAAACAAATACTCTGCAACACTGACCAGCAGGAAGTAAAAGACAGGCACTCACACACTCACCCACACCAAACAGAGGGCGAGAACCCTGCGGATGGCGTCCGGTCTGATGGCCAAGGCAGCATTATTAATAAACTGGCTTGTTTCAAAGCTTAATTAATGTCACTGACTCCCAAAGAAAGACGCAGACCCTGGCTTCCCTCTCTCTAAACCGCACATTTCCCTATTTGTACCACGGTGTCCACTGATTAATGTAAAAAGTGTATATATGTAACCCGACACAACAACACATTCACACCGTGGAACACCCACAACACCACATCCCCATAAACACAGAATTAAATGTGAGATGATGTGCCCCGAGGAGCACATCATCTCCCATAAAACAGACACCCCTCTGTAGATACAACTACACATGTTGTGGGGGGCTAAGACATGAAAGTGTAAACATCGTGCAAGTCCATGCACACACACATGACGCATATACCAGAAAATACCTCAATATACCTGGAAAAATCACTTCACAGTGCTGGATATGACAAGAGCAACTATAACAGTATAGTGCTGGATATGACAAGAGCAACTATAACAGTATAGTGCTGGATATGACAAGAGCAACTATAACAGTATAACAGTATCACACACACACACACACACACACATGGTAAACATTCAGTAAATCATGCTATATAAGGATGATAAGAGTCAGGAAGGCAGGGCAGCAGGAATGCGCCCGCCATTATGACGTCATGGCTGATGACATCACAGCCTGGCCTGGTGCTCTTTTATTTACGTATGTATTTTAGGAGAAGCCATTTTAAAAATTACCTTTCGAAAAAACGCTTTCAGACCAAAAATCTGGACATATTCCGGCTGGTTAAATATTTTAACTAATTCCCAAAGCATAAATAAACTCCAAACAACAGTAATTGTACAGAATTTCCACTAGAACTAAAAGTATTTTATAAAAATATGACCCTTTTTAATTAAAACTCATTAAAACTCACTCACTACCACTTCAAAGGAACCACTTCAAAACACTTGACTAATTATTTTCAACACTTTGGAGTGAGTTAGAGGCAGAAATAAATAATTCATAAGCTGATAAATGAATAAATTAATGCAACTTTAACACCACTAGAAAACACTTTTACCCTCCACTGATTTCACTGAGCTTTACGCACAACATATGGTTTAATATGAACTATCTTTGGCAATTAATAAGAACTTGATACTACCTCAAATAAAGAATGGTCTTGGGCGTTCTAAGAAATTTGGCGCAGAAATCCGCTCTTATTTACGATCATAATAACGCCAACCACAGCTATCTCCACCTCACACACGCATGGCAAAAATTCAAAACACCCCACAGTACTAATAGAAAGCATTACATTTCACTATTGAGCCTAAATAAAGAGTCCAGAAATAAAAGAAAATACCATGAAATATAAGCCGGCTGGCGGAGGAATATCCAACATGGCGGGGGCAAAGGGGAGGGGTTCGACCCCCCCTCATATCTCACTTAAACCTTCACAAAACTTGACCATGAAAGCTATGTCTGAATGGCTAATATGAAAGCTTAATACCATGGTTGCATACTATGGCAAGATGAGCTCATAATAATGAGAGATGAAGCTTAAAATGACCGATGAAATGAGAGTCAAAGATGGCGCTGGGGTCTGTGGTGGGGGGTTATCCCTCCCATATGGGAGTGACTGCCTTAAATAAACACTGACACCGTGAGGCTTGTGTCACAGCGCTTGCAGTCACCTTGATAACGTAGTCCAGCCCCTGTGATTCCATCTTGTGGCTTTAGTCCAGTATTAAGATGACTTGAACACTGAACAAGCAGCACGGTCTCCTTATATCGTTCAATCCCTCTTGTCACTTCCTCCCGAGGGTTTGGAAGGTAAAAATCGTCTTAATATGTCACTAGAATGGTCAAACATTTCAAGAACCCGTGCTAGTTCAACTTTTCAATAGGTTAAGACCTTTCCATCTGCTCACACCTTCACCTCACAACACACTGATTCAAGGACTCGCCAGACGGACAGCTGCCGGCCCTCGCCCCTCCCACCTTCACCTGACTTGTGGCAGGAACACACACGTCACGGCCTGGAATGACCAGTAGTCGTACCTTGCTAATTTGCTATTCACACAGTAAATGCGCTAATAAATCAAGTAGGTGATGCAAACAATACAGATGAACATAGGAACGATATATATATATATATATATATATATATATATATATATATATATATATATATATATATATATATATATATATATAGATAGATAGATAGATAGATAGATATATAGATATATAAAACACCATAAACGTCAAAGGAAAAGTAATGAACGAAATAACACATAAATAAGCGAACAAGGCCAACTAAGGCAGAGATAACTTGACACTTGAAACACAACCAGAAAATCAAGAAATGCAACAAAATCAGTGTGGAATAGTAACTAAACCAATAACACAAGTTATGAAACACTCGCAAACACCAAAGCAATAAAAAAATGTAAAGAAAAAGCATAAGCAAGTAAACAAACGAAGAAAACTGCCCCACCCCTCCCCTCCATATCTTCCGCCTTCTCTCCCTCCCTCATACATCCCCCACCATTTTCTCTCTCTCTCTCTCTCTCTCTCTCTCTCTCTCTCTAAGCCTACCATCCCTCATCTAAACACCCACCTACCCCACTCCACCCCTACCTTCCTCCCACTGACTCTCCCATCCCTCCAACCCCTCTCTCCTGTATATTTTTTTCCGTCCCACCTCACTCCATCTTCCCTGCCATCATACCCCCCCTCCCTTCCCTGTCGCTCCACCACCGCCCCCTTCTCTCTGTCTGTCCGTCCATCCGTCCCACTCAACACCTCCCTACCCACCACCACCACTCTCCCCCCCAACTTACACCCCCTCTTTTCTATTTTACCGACTTTTTTACTATTTTAACCCTTTCAATGTGATATGAAAACATGACTAGCTATGTATGAGATTCTTATTAGTATCTGCGAGAAAGGAGGGCATAAAAAAAGAGTATATTTTGCAATTTCTACCAAGTTTAAAGATTTCAGGTAACTATTGAACAAAAAAAGATCTTATGATGAGCAGTTACAAAGAAAAGATAGAGCAAATAGCAGTGAACGGGTTAAAAATGTGCACAGCCGTTTGCTACCTCTTCTAAACTATAGACAATATTTACTAGTTCATTATTTATCTTGCCCCCAACTCGCTGCCCATCTCTCTCTCTCTCTTGGCCGGTTTCTTAAACATTCGGGTTACTAAACAGTAACCCTAATCCTGATTAAATGTGCTCTCGCCCGAAACTTTCGGAAGGTAGCCCTCCGAAACGAAAGGTTTCGGGCGAGAAATGTTCGGGAGCCAGACACCTCCCTAAAGCATCTAGTAGTAGAAGTATTTCATCCTCGCAATGCTGGCTACACCTTCTTACCTCTCTGGAACATCCACCATAGCATGTATATTGTGCTTATTTGTTATAAAATAAAATGTAATAAAGTTCTTTGCCATGAGAAAGGCATAGGAACGAAAGGTAAACACTAGTGATGGGAGCCCCCCCCCAAAAAAAAAACTCATTCACTTATCTGATTTACATGCCCTGACTTCCAAATCCCGATTAGTAATTTCATTTGCTGAAGGAGGATTGTTGAATTTTGTGGTTATGTTTACCAATGGTGTTTGGCTAGGGTAGGCATAGCTTGTTATTCTGGTAAAATTTCAGTTGTTTCCCGTCTCACAATTTTTTTTTATTTATTTATTATTATTTTTTTTTTGGTAAGTTTTTACATCTTAATCCCCTCCTTCTAACAAGCCTGGTAAATGGTGAGTGAGAATGCGGGGTTATCTGGTGGGGAGACGAAATTTGGTGATAAATGTAGTTAAAAAAAAACATATGATTTATTGTTTATCACCAAATTTCGTCTCCCCATCAGAAAACCATATTCTCCCACCGTTCCCAACTTAACCAAATCAAACCAAACCAAACTAAGCCAAGCCAAGCCAAACAAAGTCAAGCCAAGCCTAGCCAAGCTAAGCCAAACCAAACCTAACCTATCCAAAAAAAACCTATATGAAATTTGTGTTACTGTTAACTATTGGAATTTGCTGTTTGATTGGTAACATCATATTGTTTATCACCGATCAAGCTTGCCAACCGTACGACACCAGAGCTGCCAACACTCACGGCAGCACCTCCCTAACTTTCAGGTGCGGCTGGGCGTTCAAGAAATCCGCATGGCCCCTTCGGGATTCGGTGCCCGATCTTTCGGAGGACGGTTCAGAGGCTTGTTTCCCGAATGTTTAAGAAACCGGCTGTCTCTCTCACGGCCGGTTTCTTAAACATTCGGGTTATTAAACAGTAACCCGAATCCCGAAGTGGATTTCTTAAATGCGCTCCCGCCCGAAACTTTGGGAAGGTAGCCCTCCGAAACGAAAGGTTTCGGGCGAGAAAGCATCTACTAGTACATTAGTGCATGTATTTCGTCCTCGCAACGCTGGCTACACCTTTCTACCTCCCTGGAACATCCACCATAGCATGTATATTGTGTTTATTTGTTATAAAATAAAATGTAATAAAGTTCTTTACCATGAGAAAGGCATAGGAACCAAAGGTAAACACTGGCAGACTGGGAGCCCCCCCAAAAAAACTCATTCACTTATCTGATTTACATGCCCTGACTTCCAAATCCCAATTAATAATTTCATTTGCTGAAGGAGGATTGTTGAATTTTGTGGTTATGGGATCACCTGAAGATCCGCCACCCCAGCCGCACTCGGGGTGGCAGATCTTCAGGTGAGACAATCTGGGGTGGCGGATCTTCAGGTGAGACAAGCTGGGGTGGCGGATCTTCAGGTGAGAAAGGTTGGGTTAGGGTACCAGCTGGGTCACTGCTTCGAAATGAGAATTGATATGTGGGATGGCATAGTTTGTAAATAACTGCTTCAAATGTTAACGAAACTTAAGGAGTTTACTACACTGCTTATCACATTCCACTCATCAGACCAAGACCGTGTGTGGTACGATCACTGCTTCGAAATGAGAATTGATCTGTGGGATGGCATAGTTTGTAAATAACTGCTTCAAATGTTAACGAAACTTGAGGAGTTTACTACACTGCTTATCACATTCCACTC
>JAHFWG010000449.1:81559-93597 GCA_020233015.1 Callinectes sapidus | reverse complement strand
GGGGGGAAGGAGGAGGAAGGAGCCCTGCTGAAGAATATACAAGAGAGGCAGAAGGAGATGGAAGAGCAGAATAAGAAGAGGAAGGAATTGCTGATCAAGGCCATTGCTGATAGGTGAGAGAGAGAGAGAGAGAGAGAGAGAGAGAGAGAGAGAGAGAGAGAGAGCATGTTCTTCTATCTCTATTCATATATTTTTTGCTTAATATTACTCCAGAGAGAGAGAGAGAGTGAGTGTGACAGTCTGTTTTTCTATCTGTATTCATATGATTTTTGCTTAATATTACACTCCCATACCTCCCTCCCGTGTTCCCCCCAGCCTCTCCCCAGCCTCTCCCCAGCCTCTCACCCACTCTTCCCCCCCGCAGGAGTCGCCGCACCCAGTCTGAGGCACAGAAACTGAAGCACATCCAGGCTGAACTCTCCCGGCTGGACTCCCTTCTGTCCTCTGATGTGTCCATTTTGAGAGACCAGATTGAGGGGGCCAGCCAGGACTTCAATGAGGCGCAGTGAGTGGTGGTGTGGTGGTGTAGTGGTGTTGGGGGTGTTGTGGTGTGGTTTTGTAGGGGGTTTTGAGGGGCTAGCCAGGATTTCAATGAGGTGTAGTGATTGGTGTAGTGGTGGTGTTGTTAGTGGTGTTGTGGTGTGGTTTTGTATGGGGTTTTGAGGGTCTAGGCAGGATTACAATGAGTACTGAAAGGGGTTAATGTATCTATTGTATTATCTCTCCAATTGACTTAGTTTATCAATGGGTCTGAAATATGGCAGTATAATATCTAAAATACATGATAAATTAGTAATGTATATAGTAAAAACAGCTTATTAGTTTGTACATAATATGTACATAATATGTACATAATATGTACATAATATGTACATAATATGTACATAATATGTACATATTATGACAACGCTATCTCCCTCTCTCTCCCTCTCCCTCTCCCTTACCCACCCACTCTCCCACCAACAGAAAACGATACGAGAGAGCTGAGAGGGAATTCATCGAGGCCAAACTGCAACTGTTCAGCCGACTGGAACGCAAAGAACTACTGACGGAGCATTTGTGTCGCATTATTGAGGCCAACGAGAGGAGGAAGGCCGTGAAGCTGTCCGAGTTGATGGCGCAGCTGGAGATGGTGGACTGTGTGGGTGAGCTGCCGGCGCCCCCCCCTCCTTCCCAGGTACTGTGGGGGGGTTGAGGGGTGATGTGGGGTGGAGATAGGTTAGTTAGGGGGTGTTGGGGTGGTGTTGGGTGGGGATGAAGGGATTGGTGCTTCTGTATCTCTCTGTCTCTTTGTCTCTCTCTCTTAGTGATGTTTGTGTGTTTGTGTGTTTGTGTGGGAGGTGAAGGGGAAGGAAGGAAGGGAGAGGGGGAGAAAGAAGGATGGAAAGAGATAGAAAAAGAGAGAGATAAAGAGGGAAGGAAAGGAGAGAGAGAAGGATGGAAAGAGATAGAAAAAAACAGAGAGAGAGGGGGAGGAAGAATAGGGAGGGAGGGAGAGAGAGAGAGATCAACCTTCCTACCATACCATACAGAACGAAAGATAAACACACATAACTCTTACCCAACATAACATAACCCCAATACCACACCACACCACACCACACCACACCAGCTAACCTCAACACCATACCAACCAAACCTAACCTATTTTAACCAACCCACAGCCCTTAACCCAGCCCTAACCTGCCCACAGAGCCTACCACAGCTGGCCTCCCTGGATGAAGTGACATATGCAGCCTGTACTACCTTGAAGCACCCTCAGAAGGCCACCCAGGCACTGCAGGCCGGCTTGGCTCGCGTTAACGGCACTCTCAGTGTGGAACAGATCAAGAAAGCTACAGAAATGGCACAGAAAGAAGAGGAGGAGGTGGTGGTGGTGGTGAAGGAGGAGGAGGAGGAGGAGAAGGTGGAGGAGGAGGGTGGTGAGAAAAGGAAAGAGGAGGAAAAGGAGGAGGAGCAGGAGAGTTAGAGAGAATAGGAAGAGGTGGGAGAGGAGGAGGAAAGAGGGATTTGAAAGGTGTTTGTGAAATGTTTGTGTTAATAAGAGAGGAGGAGGAAGAGAAGGAAGAGGAGGAGGAGGAGGAGGAGGAAGTGGAAGAGAAAACAAGGAGAAAAAGATAATAATTCCATAGATTTAGTGAACAAAACATTTCCATTACCCAAATAGAAGAGAAGAAATGAAGATTAAACAGAACAAAAAAAAGAAAGTAAAAGAAAGAAGAAAGAAGAGGAAGAATAGATTAATAATAATTCCATCCATTAATTTCACGCTTTCATTGGTGCATTCAGGTGCTAAATATGTCCGTACGTGTGTGTGTATGTTTACGTGTGTGTGTGTGTGTGTGTGTGTGTGTGTGTGTGTGTGTGCGCGCTTGAATAGCTTACTTTTTATACTGCAGTACTACCAGCGTGTATTTGTAATTGTTTGTATCTTTAAGTGCATGCCAACCTATTCAGAAAAGTGTGTGTGTGTGTGTGTTTTTGGCACTAAGAACAAAAAAAACACATCGACTTACTTAACAATGAAATAAGCAAAGAAAACTGTAATTTTGTGTGTGTATGTTTTCTATGTACGCGTATGTATATGTGTGTGTTTATATGTATGTGTGTGTGCGTTGCTGCCTCCCTTCATTTTAGTACCTGCCAACGCTGTGTCATGCTGTTTTATGTGCCTTGTGAACGCTGGGGGCTGTGGGGCTGACAGACAGACAAACAGAGAGACAGAAAGACAGACAGACAGACAGACAGACAAACAGAGAGACTGAAAGACTGAAAATAACTGAGAGAGAGACTGATACTGAGAAACATTGACAGACTTAAGAATTTTTGCGCCTGAGACTGTAAGCTAAGACACTGACAGACTGACCATTGAGTGTGTGGGAGCAGAGAGAGACAGAGAAACAGAAATACAGACAAACAGACAGAGAGAGAGAGAGAGGGAGAGAGACTGGGACTTACAAGTGTGTATTAGTTAAACAAGCTCAGGTTTTCAATTTCACTAAAAAAAACTATGCAAGTGCTTTTTGTTGTGTATGTGTGTGTGAGGGAAGAGAGTGAAGGAAAGAAACACATTTTTCCAAAGTTTCGCACAAAAAACGGAGAGAAAAGAGTAAGTTTGCCGTTTTAGGAAAGAGAGAGAAAGAGAAAGAGATTGATTAATGTATGTCCGAATGTTTGTCACACTTTTATACCAAGCAACGTACATGTCCTTCACCATGACACACTTAGCTAATGTGCATGTACGTATGTTATATGTATGTATGTGTGTATGTGTGTGTGTGTGTGTATTAATTATTGCAGCCTTTAAGTAACTAATTTTGTGCCTCTCTAAAGTGCTTTATGCTGTTATGTGATGCAACGCCATTCTGTAACGCTGTGCTATCGTCAGTGCTGTGTGCCGTGTGTATGTATGTGGAGGAGGAGGAACAGGTGGAAGATTATGTGAAAGATTATATTGTTAAGATTCATTTTGGCATATTGTTGAAGAGTCGTGTTTGCTGTGGTGCTGTGGTGTGGGGGGAGTCATTGTGGTGGGCCAGCGTGTGTGTGTGTGTGTGTGTCTATGGTGCTCTATGTGGGATTACCATCTTAGTAGGGAGACAGAACAATGAACAGGAGGAATGTATGAAAACCTGAACTGTCATCCACTCAATGTAAGTCAATTTTCCAATCACGCGTCTTCTGTTGAGGCACAAACATTCCTCCTGTAAGTGTGGCAAGGCCTGAGTGTGTCCGGCAGTGTGGCAGGAGGGAGTGGTGGGCCGGACACAGTGCCAAATGTTTGTATTTTTGTAGCTGTGTTGATGGTCCCAATGTTCCTGTGCTTGTATGCTCTTTGTTCCCACGTGACTGTTTTGTAAAGGCCATGGAGGTGTTTGGCTGTGTTTTTAAGGGTGTTTTGTTGCTGTTATTACTTAAGAACACTTGTTAACCTTCCATTAGCATCATGAAAGCACTCTAAAAAACACTTTCAAATTAATAATGTTTTCAAGGGTGTCTTTTTTGCAGCTAATAGTTAAGAACATTTGTTAAACTTTCACTAGTGTCATGAAAGCACTCTTGAAAACCTTAATAACTTTCAGTAATCTTCTAAAACTCCCTTGAAAACTCCAATAACAAATTAATCAGGTTTTCATGCCTTTTTTTGCAGTTTCTGTAAGACTTATGAAATACACTTATGGGAGGAGGAAGGAAGGAAGGAAAAAGATGTTATATTAGCTATGATGTTTATTAGTTTTTAATATGTACAGTTAGGATTTTTACATTCCTTTTTCTCTCTCTTCTTTCATCTTTCTTCTTTGTTCCTCTTCTCTCTTCTTAGCTTTTCTGTCTTTCCTCTTTTCATATTTTTTGTCTTCCTCTTTCTCTTCTTTCATCTTCTCCTTATCTCTTCTGTTTCTCCTCTCTCTCTCTCTCTCTGCTTCCCTCTGAAACAAAACAGAAAACATTACCAAGGTTATCTTTATAAAATGTTGTGTTACCAATGTGTTGTAAAGGAAGTTATGAGTGAAAAGAAAAGTTGTATTGCTTTGTTTAGACTTATTTAGGGTTATGTGTGAAATGTGCTGCTTTTTGTATTATTATTAGGTTAGTGATATTTTTTTGGGGGGTGAGCTACATTTTTTGAGGGGAGGGGCTGTGGGGAAGTTAACATACTGTGGGAGACATCCTGTGGGGCTGTGGGGCTGGGAGAGAGAGAGAGAGAGAGAGAGAGAGAGAGAGAGAGAGAGAGAGAGCATGCACAGAACTAAGGCTAGTAAAGTTAACTATTTAGACTACTACTACTACTACCACCACTACTATTACCACCACCATCACCACCATTACTACCACTACTACCACCACTATTACTATTACTATTACTACTGTGTGTGTGTGTGTGTTTCCCGTTTCTTTTCCTTGGTCTCGGTGTGTTGTGAAGAAGACGATGTGTTCTCTCGTCTTGTTGTTCCTGAAATAGATTAATTGAATGAGAGAGAGAGAGAGAGAGAGAGAGAGAGAGAGAGAGAGAGAGAGAGAGAGAGCAGCTACATGTAATACAAGTTCAAAATATACAGATTATTGGAAAGAAATATATAAAACTATGAATAATTTTGTTTTTTCCTATATAATTTCATTTTTAATCCATTGTTAATTTGTTTGTTTAATAAATTTTGTTTGAGAGAGAAATAATTGTGATTGTTGATGATAAATAAAAGAAAAAAATTACAATATCTTTTTTCATTACCATAAACACAAAGAAATAAAGAAAAACACAAGAATAATGATTAACAATACATTATATACCATCCCTTCACTTCTATGTCACGTGATGAGAGAGAGAGAGAGGTGGGTGTGGCGATAAGGAGGGTGACAGCAAGCACAATAACAAAGATGATAATAATAACCAACAAAAATCACTGAAAGAAATCTATTGAAATGAAAGAAAAATAATCGTATCTTTATCGCATTAACTTCTCTCTTATCTACTTTACGCCTCTCCTTTGTGACCGACAGAGAGAGAGAGAGAGAGAGAGAGAGAGAGAGACAGGAGGCGTAACTGATTAACTTTGATACTAAAAACCGCATTCATTAACCATCTCTGTTCGTTGACGCATCAGAACGAGAGTGTGTCACAGGTGAAGAATTACCAGTTTCCCATCACGACGCGGAAAGCAAAATATAGAAAAGAGAGAGAAAATGTTGCAAGTAGACGTACTAAAGACGCCTTCTGGGATACTAAAACTGTGGGAAATTGTAAGTATTGATGTTATTACAGGAGTAGTAGTAGTAGTAGTAGTAGTAATAGGAAGGAAATAGTTTACCATATAGCCTAGTATAACCTTGCCTTGCCTTGCCTAGCTTGGTAAGTCTTGGCAATCACTACTCACTGTGGTTCATATTCTAAAACGCTTCACTGCTTCACCTCCACTCGTTCAAAAACCTTCATTTCAATCAATACGAGTCTTTTAAGGTGTTTTTTTATGGTTTAGGAGGCAGAATGACATGATTTCTACATGATAAACTGGAGAAACACTCTTGAACACCCCGCTAATCATCTCTGTGCCCTTAAAAAATAGTCCTGGTGGTGAGAGAGCAAAACGTTATGGCGGTCTAGAACTGCGGGACTCACTCACTCACACTTCTTACCTTCACTTCATTATCCTCCCATTTCTTCACCGCCCTTCCCTTGCAGCGCCGCCCACGCCCGTCACCACACGCGCCAGGGACCCCACGCCCACGCCAAGGCACCAGAACACGCCCATATCTCGTAGTTTTAGCGATACTTAACTAAATCCACCCTCTCTCGCTGCCACTCGATGCTGCTGGAGGGTGGAGGGCGTGTGTGTGTGTGTGTGTCATGTGATCACCACCACCACCACCACCACTGCCACCAATCAGAGCCCGTGCTGGTGTCACGTACTTGTCTTTGATTGGCTGATGTAAGGGTAGTAAAGGCGGGATTTTTTGAATGGGGAAGAGGTGTATTTGTTTCTGTAAGCAGGGATTAAGGGAAGGACTCGGCTTAAACTAGAGATTGAAAGAAAGGGAGGTAAAATTTGGGATTCATGACTACTATTACTACTACTACTACTACTACTATTACTACTATTAATACTACTCGTCCCCCCCTCCTCCCCTCTTTCTCTCTCTCCGCAGGCCCTGAACATCATCATCATCAGCGTGACAATGGGAGTAGATTATTTCCATTTCGGCAGTATTGGAAAGACTTTCTTCTGTGGGGGAGTGTACATTATGGCCCTCGTGGTGTCCTCCCTGCTACTAGTCACCTACCTCATGGGCGGCGCCAGGGACCTGCAGAAGACGTCCTTCGTGAGTCAGGGTGCTGGGGAGGAAGGGAGAGGAGGAGGAAGGAGGTAGAAGAGGAAGGAAGAGGAAGAGATAGATAATAAAAGGGAATACAAAAAAATAAAGAAGGGAGAGAAGGAGGAGGAGGAGAAGAAGAGGTGAAGGGTATAAGGAGGAAGGAGGAAGGAAGGAGAAGGAAGAGATAGAGAATAGAAGGGAATATGTGTAAAGAGGAAGAAAGGGTAGGTATGCAAAAAATAAATAAAGGAGAGAGAGAGAGAGAGAGAGAGAGAGAGAGAGAGAGAGAGAGAGAGAGAGAGAGAGAGAGAGAGAGAGAGAGAGAGAGAGAGAGAGAGAGAGATGTTAAAAGAGGAAGGAAGAGTAGACATACAAAAAGTAAAAAGAGGAGGAGGAGGAGGAGGAGAACTAGGAAGAGGAAGAGAAGGAGGAAGAGGTTAAGAGATAACAAATAAGAAGATAAAATGTCAATATATCTATCAGTATCTAATTTTTAAACCACCACCACCACCACCATACACTCACCATCACTCCCTCTCTCCCTCTCTCTCTAGGAACTTATGATGAATCTGGTGACAGCGCTTCTGATGGTGAGCGCCGGGGGCATCACCATACACGCTGGCACTCAGTTCTCGAACCTCCTGAAGAAGTCTGCTGACGCGGGGAAGGCTGCCGGCTCGCTGGGGATCTTAAATGGGTTACTCTACTTCGCTGATGCTTACTTTGCCAGGAAGAACTTAGAATAGTGAGTGAGTGTTCCTGTGCTGTGTGTGTCTGTGTGGGGGGATGGTTATGGGGAGGTTAGGTGGTGGTGGTGGTGGTAACTAACTTCTATTACACTATGAAGTCAATAAACTCTCTCTCTCTTTGTCAGGAGGTGATGGCGAGCGTGGTGTTGTCAGTACTGCTGGTGGCTGCGGGGGGCGTCACCATCCATGCCTCCTTCATCACTCCCTTCCCGGACCGCACCCCCGCTGAGGCTGGCAAGACAGCGGGCGCCTTCGCTATCATCAACTCAGTTTTCTACGTCATCGATGCGTACTTTGGTAGACTTGACAGGGACTGAAGTGCAGTATATAGTGTAGTCCCAGTGAATCCCATTATGACTAAGAAAAGTAGATAAATACACAAATTGATGATAATAACACACAAAAAAAAAAAGCATAACCCAGACAAAAAGAATTATAATTATAAATGAATCAAAGATACTCCATTCCATCACTTTTCAATCTTTTCTTCCAATAAAGTTACTAATAATCATGTCTTTATTTAATTATTCATCTAAGAAGGGATAAAGTTACGAGCCGCGCCGACAGTAACGAAGAAAACATGACTGGCTGTCTGTACTCACCCTGCTGCCACTGACTGACTGACGCAGTGCCACGCGACGCACGGTGGCACTGCGTTGAATTCCACGGTGTCATGGCGCCACTTGTATATCGCCAATATAACAGTATTACACACACACACACACACACACCTCAAAATACCCGAAAAAATCACTTCACAATGATAGATATAAAGAGAGCTAGTATTACAGTATCACACACACACACACACACACACATGGTAGACACACAGTAACTCCTGCTATATAAGTCAGCAAGGCAGGGGGGGCAGGGAGCCTTTGGAGTGATTTAGAGGCGGAAATAAACTGTTGAGAGGCCGATGATGAAGTTTTTAATGTAACTTTGACACCTCCGAATAACACGGTTCCTCTCCACTCACTTTATTGAACTGTACACACAAAACATCATAGTATATGAACTATCTTTTGCCATTAATAACAACTTGATACAACCTCTAATAAAAAAGTGCATTGGGCGTTGCAAGAAATTTAGCCCCAAAATGCCCCTTTATTTACCCCCCCAATTCCGCCCACCACAGCTACCTCCACCACACACACGCACGCAAATCACTCCAAACACGCCACAGTACTCATAAAAAGCCTGAAAGGTGACTATTGATCCCAAATAAACAGTCCAGAAGCAAAGACGCTGGTGAGGGCGCCCCGGTGGGGTACGGCCCCCTCCCCTCCTCTCTCCCTCCCACCTTCATTACGCTTAAACTATCGTCTGAGTGGCTCATATGAAAGATTAGTACTGTGGCAGCAGACTGTGGTAAGATGAGACTGTAATAATTGAGAGATGTTGCTTAAAATGACCGATGATGTGCCACCACCTTGGAATAAGTGCCACTACCCTGTAATACGAGTGCCACCTGCTGTAATAGGAGTGCCACCTCCTGTAATTCTAGTGCCATTCTAGTATTATAACACCTAATAGATAAATAAATAAATAAATAAATAAAGAGAAGCACCTATAATATAACACCCACTTAAAAAAACAGTTGCAAAATTAAAAAGAAAAACTGAGTTATGTGAGTTCGTGTGTTCTGTTCCATTCCGAGATTTAGAGAGAGAGAGAGAGAGAGAGAGAGAACCATCGCCTCCGTCGTAACAAAGTGTGGAGCCCCGAGAAAGCAGAGATGGCTGACCGCAGGAGGAGAAGGAAACTGGCAGGGGATGACGACTCCGAAGGGGGATCGGAGGCGTCTGACGAGGAGACCAACGGCGTCCACAAATCCACAGCGGTGAGTGAGGGAGAGTGAGAGAGAAGTGAGAGGGTGGGAGAGAGAGAGAGTGAGAGGGGTGGCAGGAAGGCGGGGCTGTAGGGAATGTTTCTCGTCATTTTCCTGGTGTGTTTACGTATTTTTCCTCACTTTTATTGCATTTTTCTCGGTTTTTCTATAGTGAGAGTGCGTGGGAGAGTGAGAGAGAGAGGGTAGAGAGAGAGTGAGAGGGGTGGCAGGAAGGCGGGGCTGTGAGGAATGTTTCTCGTCATTTTCCTGATGTTTTCACGCATTTTTCTCACTTTTATTGCATTTCTCTCTGTTTTTCTACAGTGAGAGTGCGTGGGAGAGTGAGAGAGAGAGGGTAGAGAGAGAGTGAGAGGGGTGGCAGGAAGGCGGGGCTGTGAGGAATGTTTCTTGTCACTTTAATGATGTCTTTACGTATCTTTTCTCACTTTTATTGCATTTTCTCAGTTTTTCTATAGTGAGAGTGTCTGGAAGAGAGAGAGAGAGAGGGAGAGGGATGGCAGGAAGGCAGAGTTCGTGTCTTGCTGTATAGAATGGCAGGTTTGTCGAGAATAATGCCCTTTAATATATTGAGTCTTCTTTTAAGTGGCCCTGTGGTGGTGGTGGTGGTGGTGGTGGTGGTGGTGGTGGTGGTCTGGTATTGTTGTTCACTCCTTCAGTAGAAATAAGGCAATAGTTGTGTTAGTGTTTGTGTTGCAGTTGTCTTCCTGTAATAATTGAGTTTTTTTTGCAGTGTCCGAGTTATGAGAATTAAGTTTGTTGCTGATAATAATAATAAGAGAAATGCTTTACAGTTGTAGAGTTAACCAGTAATAGTAATAATAGTAATGAGGATTGTGTAGGTTTCAGAATTTAAGTTAATTAGTAATGTTATAAGAATTAATTAGGTTTCCGTGTTCTTTAGTAGTCAGGATTAAGTTTACCAATAATAGTACGGAGTTTTCTTTACAGTTCCAGAGTTTATAGGAGTGAGAATTAAGTCTGCCAATAATAATAGAAGATTTTGTGAAGTTTCCGAGTTCATTAGTTTGTAAGTTGGAATGAAGTTTACTAATAATGATGAGTTAATTAGAATTCTGGATTTTTTAGTAACCATAATTAAGTTTACCAAGAAGAAGAAGAATTTTACAGAATATATTAATAGTTAGAATTGCATTTACCGATATTAGGAGAGGTAATTCAGTGAGGGTGCCAGAAAGTAGTGCCAATGGGTGCCTCAGTCAGTGCCCAGTGCCGGGAGAGGAAGTAAAGACACACACACAGACAGACACTGGCCAGGACTGGGGTGGTTGTGAGAGAATGTTTTTTTTTTCTCTTTTTTTAATACAAGTCCTGTTCAGTGAGATAAAAACTGGTGTGTGTGTGTGTGTGTGTGTTTAAGGAGGTCAAGGTGTGTGTGTGTGTGTGTGTGTGTGTGTGTGTGTGTGTGTGTGTGTGTGTGTGTGTGTGTGTGACAACTTAAGAGGTTTAGAAATTGAAGTATAGCATAATCATATACATATATTAATTAATGACCATATGTGAACTCTCTCTCTCTCTCTCTCTCTCTCTCTCTCTCTCTCTCTCTCTCTCTCTCTCTCTCTCTCTCTCTCTCTCCCCTCCCCTTCCCCTCCCCAATTTTCTAATACAGTAAAATATCACTATCATAATCATCATCAGCCTAGGGAGAGTGGCAGGAGGGAGGGAGGGAGGGAGGTGAAAGTAGCCATGTCAATGTTGCCAACTGTGCAATAACTCCAACCACTCTCCCTCTCTCTCTTTCTCTCCCTCACCCTTCCCCCTTCTCTCTATCTCTATCTATCCATATATCTTACAATTAATATAAGTAATTGTAAAGCAAACTTGTATTAACCCTATAACATTGATAAAAGTGAAGGATTTAGTAGTGGTGGTGGTGGTAGTGGTGGTGGTGGTGGTGGCCATGAAAGGTGGTGGTGATGGTGGTGGTGGTGGTGAGGCAGTAACAGCAGTAGTAGTGTGAAAGTGGAGCTGTGTGAGGGAGGATAGACACACTGATAGAGAGAGAGAGAGAGAGAGAGGGACGCTGTAGTGAAGCATGGTGGTGTTAGCCGTGCCTCAGCTGCTGCAGTGTTCACCAGCCACTGCGGACACTTCACTGCTGCCGCTGCCAAACCAGGTGATGTGTGTGTGTGTGTGTGTGTGTGTGGGGGCTTGGCTTGGCTTGTACATGGTCAGAGATACATACACACACACACACACACACACACATTACATACATACATAGTGGTTTAACTTATACATTCTGAGATAGAGAGGTAAATAGATTGAAGGTTCTGGTTTAACACACATAGATAGATAGATAATGATTTGCTAAGGTTTGGTGTGTGTGTGTGTGTGTGTGTGTGTGTGTGTGTGTGTGTGTGTGTGTGTGTGTGTGTGTGTGTGTTGATTTTATACCGAAAGACAGATCAATATTAGCGGGACTCAATCTTGTAAATATAGGTCAATGTCACACTTAGTAATACATGAATGACAGTACATATTTAATGGTTTAATCAAGAGAGAGAGAGAGAAAGGTCATGTTTACTGGAAGAAGTGAAATTTAAGTGTATTTTCCTGGGGGTTGTAGGAGAGAGAGAGAGAGAGAGAGAGAGAGAGAGAGAGAGAGAGAG
>JAHFWG010000449.1:25383-66079 GCA_020233015.1 Callinectes sapidus | reverse complement strand
GCCACTACCCTGTAATACGAGTGCCACCTGCTGTAATAGGAGTGCCACCTCCTGTAATTCTAGTGCCATTCTAGTATTATAACACCTAATAAATAAATAAATAAATAAATAAAGAGAAGCACCTATAATATAACACCCACTTAAAAAAACACTTGCAAAATTAAAAAGAAAAACTGGATTATGTGAGTTCGTGTGTTCTGTTCCATTCCGAGATTTAGAGAGAGAGAGAGAGAGAAAGAGAGAGAGAGAGAACCATCGCCTCCGTCGTAACAAAGTGTGGAGCCCCGAGAAAGCAGAGATGGCTGACCGCAGGAGGAGAAGGAAACTGGCAGGGGATGACGACTCCGAAGGGGGATCGGAGGCGTCTGACGAGGAGACCAACGGCGTCCACAAATCCACAGCGGTGAGTGAGGGAGAGTGAGAGAGAAGTGAGAGGGTGGGAGAGAGAGAGAGTGAGAGGGGTGGCAGGAAGGCGGGGCTGTAGGAAATGTTTCTCGTCATTTTCCTGGTGTGTTCACGTATTTTTCCTCACTTTTATTGCATTTTCTTCGGTTTTTCTACGGTGAGAGTGCGTGGGAGAGTGAGAGAGAGAGGGAGAGGGGTGGCAGGAAGGCAGAGTTCGTGTCTTGCTGTATAGAATGGCAGGTTTGTCGAGAATAATGCCCTTTAATATACGAGTCTTCTTTTAAATGGCCCTGTGGTGGTGATGGTGGTGGTGGTGGTGGTGGTGGTCTGGTATTGTTGTTCACTCCTTCAGTAGAAATAAGGCAATAGTTGTGTTAGTGTTTGTGTCACAGTTGTCTTCCTGTAATAATTGAGTTTTTTTTGCAGTTTCCGAGTTATGAGAATTAAGTTTGTTGCTGATAATAATAATAAGAGAAATGCTTTACAGTTGTAGAGTTAACCAATAATAGTAATAATAGTAATGAGAATTGTGTAAGTTTCAGAATTTAAGTTAACTAGTAATGTTATAAGAATTAATTAGGTTTCCGTGTTCTTTAATAGTCAGGATTAAGTTTGCCAAGAATAGTACGGAGTTTTCTTTACAGTTCCAGAGTTTGTAGGAGTGATAATTAAGTCTGCCAATAATAATAGAAGATTTAGTGAAGTTTCAGAGTTCATTAGTTTGTAAGTTGGAATTAAGTTTACTAATTATGACGAGTTAATTAGAATTCCGGATTTTTGAGTAACTATAATTAAGTTTACCAAGAAGAAGAAGAATTTTACAGAGTACATTAATAGTTAGAATTGCATTTTACCAATATTAGGAGAGGTAATTCAGTGAGGGTGCCAGAAAGTAGTGCCAATGGGTGCCTCAGTAAGTGCCCAGTGCCGGGAGAGGAAGTAAAGACAGACAGACACACACACAGACACTGGCCAAGACTGGGGTGGTTGTGAGAGAATGTTTTTTTTTTCTCTTTTTTTAATACAAGTCCAGTTCAGTGAGATAAAAACTGGTGTGTGTGTGTGTGTATGTGTGTATGTGTGTTTAAGGAGGTCAAGGTGTGTGTGTGTGTGTATGTATGTATGTGTGTGTGTGTGTGTATGTGTGTATGTGTGTTTAAGGAGGTCAAGGTGTGTGTGTGTGTGTATGTATGTATGTGTGTGTGTGTGTGTGTGTGTGTGACAACTTAAGAGGTCTAGAAATTGAAGTATAGCATAATCATTTACATATATTAATTAATGACCATATGTGAACTCTCTCTCTCTCTCTCTCTCTCTCTCTCTCTCTCTCTCTCTCTCTCTCTCTCTCCCCTCCCCCTCCCCAATTTTCTAATACAGTAAAATATCACTATCATAATCATCATCAGCTTAGGGAGAGTGGCAGGAGGGAGGGAGGGAGGGAGGTGAAAGTAACCATGTTAGTGTTGCCAACTGTGCAATAACTCCAACCAATCTACCTCTCTCTCTCTCCCTCTCCCTCTCCCTCTCTCTATCTCTATCTGTCCATATATATCTTACAATTAATATAAGTAATTGTAAAGCAAACTTGTATTAACTCTATAACATTGATAAAAGTGAAGGATTTAGTAGTGGTGGTGGTAGTGGTGGTGGTGGCCATGAAAGGTGGTGGTGGTGGTGGTGGTGGTGGTGAGGCAGTAACAGCAGTAGTAGTGTGAAAGTGGAGCTGTGTGAGGGAGGATAGACACACTGATAGAGAGAGAGAGAGAGAGAGAGGGACGTTGTAGTGAAGCATGGTGGTGTTAGCCGTGCCTCAGCTGCTGCAGTGTTCACCGGCCACTGCGGACACTTCACTGCTGCCGCTGCCAAACCAGGTGATGTGTGTGTGTGTGTGTGTGTGTGGGGGCTTGGCTTGTACATGGTCAGAGATACATACACACACACACACACACATTACATACATACATACACATTGGTTTAACTTATACATTCTGAGATGGAGAGGTAAATAGATTGAAGGTTCTGGTTTAACACACATAGATAGATAGATAGATAGAGAAAGATTTGCTAAGGTTTGGTTTGTGTGTGTGTGTGTGTGTGTGTGTGTGTGTGTGTGTGTGTGGATTTTATACGGAAAGACAGATCAATATTAGCTGGACTCAATCTTGTAAATATAGGTCAATGTCACACTTAGTAATACATGAATGACAGTACATATTTAATGGTTTAATCAAGAGAGAGAGAGAGAGAAAGGTCATGTTTACTGTCAGAAGTGAAATTTAAGTGTATTTTCCTGGGGGTTGTAAGAGAGAGAGAGAGAGAGAGAGAGGGGAGGGCAAGGTTGTGATAGTAACCTTGCATAGTATGTGTGGCAACCTCTCTCTCTCTCTCTCTCTCTCTCTCTCTCTCTCTCTCTCTCTCTCTCTCTCTCTCTCTCTCTCTCTCTCTCTCTCTCTCTCTCCTGTATGTAGCAATGATGCACAAAAGACCTTGAAAGTTAATACCAAAGAGTGACTGAGCAGAGGTTAGAGAAATTCTGGAGCTTGGAGGCAAAAAGGAGGTGACCTAGGGAGGAGGAGGAGGAGGAGGAGGAGGAGGAGGAAGAAGACAAGTTACTCTCACCATAGTTCTTGTCTTCCTCTCAGCCTTTCTCTTTCTCTTCATTAATTCTTCTTAAGGAGGTCAGAATGGAGAAGGGATATGAGGAAGTTAAGAAATACAGATAATTTAGCACAATAGGCCAAGAAAAAAATGGTTTGTTTTTGATAATGTATTTAGAGAAAAGTAGAGACAGTAACTGGTGAAGAAATACAGTAGTAGATTAATTAAATAGACTGAGATATTGTATTATTTTTTGTGTTTAAAAGGTAGATAAATGAATAGATAGGTAATGATAAGTGGAAATGAGTAAGCTATATAGGCAAATTGTATTAAAGATATTCCCATGTTAAAATGTATTATAATATTATGAATCCTGTTAATTATTTTCACTCATTCAGTAAAGTATGAGTAAGTATGAGTAAGTAAGTATGAGTGAGTGACTGACCAGCTTTGTGTTTTGCAGGGCAGCGAAGGAGGAGACAGTGAGTATGAGAGTGCCGATGAGGAGGAGCTGCTGGAGGAGGAGGAGGAGGATGACGAGGAGGAGGAACTCAATCAAACCGGTGACAGAGCGTTACTTGACAAGGTGAGACAATGGAACGGCAGAGTACAGTTATTAGTGAGAGAGAGAGAGTGTGGTGGTGGTGGTGGTGGTGCTTTGTTGAATGTATAATGAGGGACACTTAAATACACTGCAGATTGTCAAAATAAAAGCAGTTCTTGTACAGTTATTAGTGAGAGAGTGGAGGCAGTGATGGTGGTGGTGATGGTGATGGTAGTGGTGGTGTTGTTGCTTTGTCTAATGTACAATACACAATTTTTAACAACATTTAACATACACAATTAACAAAACATCTACATTCTTTAATTTCACCCAAAGAAAAACCACTTCCTATATTACATTGTGGGGGGGATAACTACTACAATTACTCCCCTCACCCCTCACCCCCCCTCAGCAGTCCCTCAGTGGTGCCTTATCTCCCCCGCACAGGACAAACGAGTAGATGACGACGAGGACCGCAAGAACCCGCAGTACATCCCCAAGAAAGGAACGTTTTATGAGCACGACGACAGGACGGCCGCCACTGAGGAGGACACTGCCAAGGAAGAGTACGTGTGTGTGTGTGTGTGTGTGTGTGTGTTTACCTAGTCAAGATTTACACTTCCTGAGTTAATTTAGTGTGGTCTTGTCTCTATATCTATACGTATCTTATCTTTCTTTACATTTATGCACACTTTATCTAGTTATGAATACAACTAGAGTCACAACTAACAACATCGCTAAGAAAGAGTACCTGTGCGTGTGTGTGTTTACCTAATTAAGATATACACTTCCTCCTTTACTTATCAAATCTTTCTTTCAATGTACACACACTTTAGTCCACTGATAACCACCTGAGCCACAACAACCAACTAACAAACACGGCTTTCCCCAGACCCAAGGAGCCGCCAGTGAAGAAGGAGGTGGCGTCCAAGAAGAAGGTGTGGAAGGAGGACGACCGCTGGAACCACGACCGCTTCAATGAGTACGACCAGGCGCCCAAGTCCCGGGAGGAGCTCATCGCGGTGTACGGCTACGACATACGCAACGAGGAGGGGCCGCCCAGGGCACGCCGCCGCAGGAGATATGGGTGAGGAGAAGTGGTGTTGTGGTGGTGTTGTGGTGGTATTCAGACAGGTAGAGGGGGAAAACGCAGATGTAAATTCAACAAACCTTATTTCAGGACGACACAAATAAGGAAAATAAGTAAACATGAACCATTTAGAGAAGGAAGAGGAGGAAAAAACTAACCTTAAACCAACCTTATTTCTAGACAACACACACACTATTTAGAGAAGGAAGAAAAGGAAAAAACTAACCCCCAACAAACCTCATTTTTAGACGCGGACCGAACAAATACACTCGCAACTGGGAAGACCTCGATGCGTACTCCAAGCCAACCAGGGGAGGAGGGAGCCCCGGCCTGCGAGGGAGGGGCGGCATGAGGTCCTTAGGGGGGAGCCGCAAGACCCTGGAGAGCGAGGAGGACTTCCCTGCCCTAGGATCCACACAGCCTCACCTCAAGGACTCCTCTGAGGATATCGTGTCCCGGCCAGAATCGCAGGAACAACACCGCCCTGCGTTGGACCCCTATCGTGGTGGTGAGGGCTTGTGTGGTGTTGAGTGGTGGTATAAGTGCATCTAAGCTGTGGTGTTAAGATGTAGTTATGTGGTAATTGAAAAAGTAGTGGTGCGGTTTTTATATTAAGAGTAACGAAGTGACTGTTTTGCTTTCAGATGGTGAACACCCCATGAAACACCAGCCACAGCCCTCCAAACAGCAGCAGCAGCAGCAGCAGCCGCCACCACCACCACACTCACAGCCACCATCCAAGCAGCAGCAGCAGCAGCCGTTATCCCCATCACAGCACCTGATCCAAGAATACTACCCAATGCCAGACCAGCGCAGCGACGGGTACAGCAGGCGTGGCAGGGGGGCCGGCACTCCAGGGGCCAACAACAGGGGGGGAACACCCAGGGGACGCAGGAACAGGTCAGTGTTGCAGGGGGGTTTTTGGAGCGAAAGAATTGCCGGTGTCATGGAATATATCATCATTACCATCATCATCATCATCATCATCATCATCATCATTGTCTTGTCTTGTCTTGTGTTTGTCAGGGCTGACGAGCGAGGCGTCCATGGTGAGGGTAATAAGGGTATGCGTGGGGGCCGCGGAGGCTACCAACAGCACCACCACCAGCAGCAGCAGCAGCAGCAACTACAGCGCATGCAGCACATCAACCTTCAGCAACTCCAGCCCATCAACCCTCAGCTGGACCAAGTGCAACAGCACCTGCAGCAGAAGCAGAAACAGCAGCAGCAGCAGCAGCAGCAGCACACGCCACGAGAGGTTGACGACGTGATGGTGGACATGAAGAACATGTCCGTGTCATCACAGAACAGAGACGACGCCTATCGGGGCAAGAACAGTGAGTCCGTCCGTGTGTGTCTGTGTGTGTGTGTGTGTGTGTGAAGTGAGAGGCTTATGGGGGGGGGCGGGGCTTCCCTTGGTGGTGAGGGTTGCCATGGTGGGTGGCTTCCCCATCTTCCTTGTAACACTGATCATCAACAAGACGCCCCAACACAGAGTTGATCTGTTGGGCACTTAACTAATCATAGTTCAGAATGAAGGCAAGGCTCAGACTGGGTCAATGATACACGCTGACCTCTGCAGGGGGTGGTGGCGGCGGTGGTGGCCCTGACAGTCGCCGCAGCAACGTGCCGCCGCGCCTGCAGCAGCAGCAGGACCCGGCAGCGGCAGCCAACATGGCCGGGCGAGGCGGCCGCGGCGGCAACTCGTCACCGGCGGCGGACAGTTCCTCATCGCGACCCAAACGTTACTCATCGCAGCGGCAGCGGTCCATCCCAGAGCAGCCCGTCCCACCCTACACTCAGCAGCACGGCTACCTGGAGGGACCCGTCGAGACAGGTGTGTGTGTGTGTGTGTGCGTGTGTGTGTGCATGTGTGTGTGTGTGTGTGCATGTGTGTGTGTGTGTGTGAGTAGAACCACTTGTTTTTGTCTTCATATTGCTTGTAGTCACTGTACTTTGTAGTATTGTGTGGGTGGTGATGAGCAGCAGCAGCAGCAGCAGCTGTGCATTGAGTGTAGTGTTGTGTTGTGTTTCAGGGTACCAGGGCGGCGTGAGTGACGCAGGCATTGTGACGTCCACCAACCACAGCGTGACGGTGCCACACACGCAGCTGCCCCTGGCAGGGGGAGCTCCCCCCACCTTTGTGCCTCCTGCCTTCACCACGTCACCCCCCACCTACCCCACAGAGCCCTTCCTCGGCAGCCCCCCCGCCCCACGCATGTTCCCTCCAGTCACTCAGGCGCCACACCTCTTTGGTCCCCCCGTGGCTCCCCCGGTGCCCGTCCCCGGACCCCCGGTAGCCGGGCCGCCCCCCGTTGCCCCTCTCGGCGCCCCGCCGGTCGGTGCCCCCACAGTGCCTGGCCCCCCCGTCACCGGCCCTCCCTTCCTGCCACCGGAGAACATGATCAACTTTGGTGCCCACCCCGGCCCCCTCCCTGGAGCTGCCCCTCACCCCCCACAGTTCCCCCCCTTCCAGGGATACAACCCCGGCCCCGTGGTCAGTGCCGTAAGTGTTTCCATGTATTGGTGGTGGTGGTGGTGGTGGTGGTGGTGGTGACAACAAATGGTTTATGAGAGTAATGATCAGGAAGCAATGAGTGTGTGTCTGTCTGTGTCAGCCATACTTGTCAGTAATGTTGTGTCTTCCTCTCTCTCCTCTCCTCTGCAGTCCCAGCCGGGTGAGATCTACAGCAACGGGGTCACCTACTACAACACAGAGAGTCAGCAGCAGCTGCCACGGGCCAACCTTCCCCTACAGAAGCGGCCCAAGGCGGCCATCCCCATCGTGCCACCCCCTGAGAGGGAGCGGCTGCGGCGGGAGGCCCAGGGGCGGGAGCAGGGCGGCGGCGGCGGCGGTGACGGCCCCTTGGAGTCCCAGGACGACTCTGAGGACTATCCTGTGGAGGGAGAGTCTTATGAGGACGCTCCACAGCACCAACACCAGGAGCTGCAGCAGCAGCAGCAAGACCCACAGCAGCAGCAGCAGTCAGAACCACAGCCACAGCAGAAGCAGGTAGAGCCACAGCAACAGCAGCAGCAGCAGCAGCAGGTAGAGAAGGAACATGAGCCAGAGCAACAGCAACTGCAGCAACAGCAACTGCAGCAACAGCAACAGCAGGCTGAGGAGACGCAACAGTACAAAGAGGTGAAGCAAGAACAACAACAACAACAACCACCAGCACCACCACCACAGGAGCAGCAGCAGCAGCAGGAACAACCACCACAGGATCAGTTAAAACAAGAGGAGGAGGAGGAGGAGGAGGAGGTGGTGGTGGAGGAGAAGCAACAGAGTGAAGTGAAGACCGAACCGGAGGAGTCTGACCAGCACAACCAGCCACACCAGCAACAGACACCACAGGAACAGAGGAAAGTAGAGGAGGAGGAGGAGGAGGAGGAGGCAGCGGCAGCCAGAGACACTGCAGACAGCCACTCCTCGGCACCACCTGAGGAGGTGTCTGAGGGCCAGGTGACGGTGGTGGCGGCGGCAGCAGCAGCAGCAGGCCAGGAGACGCTGAGTGCCCCAGGGGAGGTGGCGGAGGCAGCCTCAGCAGAGCAGCACTCTTCACCAGAGACAGTGGCAGCAGCAGCAGCAGCAGCAGCAGCAGCATCTTAATAGTTGCTTATTTAACTATGTACGTACATTAGGACCGCACATTTGGCAACAATCCTCTGGTGCTGCAGTCACACCTCACACCTCACACCTCACACCTCGCACTGACAATTATTACTTCTAGAGAGCAAATAATGTTAATTGGCATTGTCTTGGCAAACTTGTCGTCATCAGTGCATCATTGCAACATTATCCAACAATTTGTAATTTGACTTTTTTTTTGTCACTTATTGCTATTTTTCTCATTGGCCAAAACAATTTAGTATTTTGCAGTTCATTGATCTCCTCTCCCTGAGTGGTGCACTGTGCTGTGCCTGTGTTTTGCAGCAGTGAGCAGCGTCTGTGCTGCGCTGTGTCAAAGCAAGACTGAATATGTTACTGCTTCATCACAATAGAGACGACGGAATAACTTGACATACAACAAGAGGCTTTCTTCTCCCAGCCATGCACTGTACTTCTTCCATGGGTGTGCATGTGGCCCCCCCCCCCCCTCCTGTGTTTTGTTGTGTTGCGTGGGTCCTTACGTTACGGTTCAGTGGGTTGCAATATAGACTGTAATTTGTTGACAGGTGTTGCTATTGTGAATCTCAGTTTGTAATGACACCACCAACGAGGTACATATACGTAATATTCTTTCAATGTCTGGCTGGTGGCTGGGCTGTGGACAGTTAGGTAATGCTTTCCTCTACTGGGGAGTTGGACAAACGTTATTTCCTGCCTGAGAAGATTAATACTAAAATCTTATATTTTATTGACTCTTGACACAAATGCTGCTTTTAAAATTATATTTATTATAGTACTCAAACTATATTTAAAGAAATTTTTATAAAAATATGAATATATTTCTCTCTCTCTCTCTCTCTCTCTCTCTCTCTCTCTCTCTCTCTCTCTCTCTCTCTCTCTCTCTCTCTCTCTCAACCATTAACTTCCTTCACCTCTACTTAATTGCTTGACCCACAACAGTGTACACAACCTTCAATAAGTAAAACAATGAACTCATTAACTATAACAATGAAGCAACCTTCACAAAGTATTGCTACAACCATTCTCTTACACTTCATTACTTTGCTTCTTGTGTTAATTGTTGTGTTGAAGCCCAGTGAAGTGTTGTAGTACAGTACTGTGGCGGCCGCTGCTGTGCTCTGTGGCAAGCGGCCGAGTGAGGAGGAATGCTTGCTCCTCGCTGCAAGTAATGGCACCGGCACAGGGTGAGCCGGCACTGCCTTGCCTCATCCCTGGTGTGTGGTGGAGGGTCACAAGTGTGGCAGCTCGGCACAGACTGAGCTGCCACTGCTGTGTGTGGATCATTTAGTTGCCAAACAACAACAACAACAGCCCATCAGGGTGGAAGGGAAGGAGGAGGTGGTGTGTAATGAACTGGTGTTGCCAAGTAAACAATATCCTCGCCAAATGTGCAGTCCCACTGTTAATACACAAGTATTTATTTGTTTTGCCTGCAAAAGAAATGCTCTCCTACACATGTTATTACTCCTTGAATTAGAATATTCAAAATGCTGTAATTACAGCTTTGATAATAGCTTTAATTTTTATTTCATTATTATTATTATTATTATTATTATTATTTTATTTTTTGTTGGTCCTACATTTAATGTATGATACATCTGCTTCGACAGTTTGTAACCTTATTAGATTATCATCATGTGTGCTGGTGGCTGGGATGCAAGAAAATAAAGCCTGTTCATAACATAGCTTCTGTTTCCCCTCCTCATGACTGACTGACTGTGACTGCCACCAACACAGCCACCACCACCACCACCACCACCACCAAAGACGTGTTGGCAGTTGTTGGCACCTCAGTGTATGAGGTGGTGTGGTGTGGTGTGTGTGTGTGCTTTGTGCCAACAGCCCAGTCACTACACCAGCTACAAACCTATACCACCACCACCACCACCACCACCACACCAAGATACATGCACAGTGCAGCCCATTGTCCTCACTGCTACTCAACAGAAGTAAGATGTCTTACCTCAAGTCCACCAGTGACACACACACACACACACCTCAAGTCCTTCCCTGCCATGGCACTGTGTGTGTGTGTGTGTGTGCAGTGTGGCACAATGAAAGAAGCACTTGCTCCTCGGAGCTTTATTTAACAGGACGGTGGTGGTGAACGTAGATCCAACGGCCGGCCCGGCACGCCTCGCTTTCACCACAGTAGCTTTGTCACTTCTCGCGGTTCACTCAGGCACGTCGGTGAGTAAACTCCGGCAGCACTCTCCTCTCTCGAAGGACAAGGCGGACGCGAGGCAGCAGTGAGGGCTCTCCCAATGCTGACCAGTCAGGCTGTGTGCTGGTGATCGCAGTCCGACTTCCCAACATCCACGGCAGGTCGTCATCACCTCTTCGCTGGCGTCAAGGGAGATGGGGAGAAGTACTCGCACAGTTACAACCCATGAAACAAACCCTGAACCCTGAAGCACACACACACACACACACACACACACACCTGCTTAAGCAGCAACCACTTACACTCACTTACCACGCCACAGCCCTCCTTCCTCCTTCCCCTTCCTTGAGTCTCTCTCCCCACACAGCTGCTGCTTGGGAGTCTTCCCCCGGTGGTGAGGTGCGCCTGCCACCTGCTCCTCTCTGCTTGAAGAACACTAATACTACTACTACTACGCTTATGGCAGTGTTACGTAGAGCCGTGATAGATAAAGTATATCGAATTTAGCAATAGTTTACTTTACAGCTGATATACCACTGTACAGAGTAATATTATCTACATTATAAACAAGAAGCAATACAACTCTTAATACTGTACTGAAGACATTAAATCCTCCCTTCCCTTATAATTTAATAGTCATTTATCACTAATGATAATTTGTTGAGTTTGTTGCCAATCAATATTTGATACAGTACCTATATATTGATACAGATACACTATGTGGGGTATTTGTTGAAAGAACAACGCGACTAGCAACACCACAGCCACGGTGCAGCCACAGTGTGTGACGCCACCCCGGCCAAGTGCTCCTCACTGTCAGCAAAAAATGTATCAATGTTAAGAGGACAAATACACTCTGAGGCACTGACAGCCACAAGACACCCACAGCTAATACAAGTACACCTCAGTGCCACACCATACATCAAGTGGAACCTCCTTCCTTCCTCTACAACCACACATCACACACACATCACACACACATATTCACACAATCTGCACTTGAAAGCATGTCTTGCAAAATGAGAAGCAGCTACAACATGCTTCTTCTAAGATGATGATGAAAGTTGAGGGAGGTATGGCACTTCTCAAACACTGCAACACCCAAGTCCTTCGAGTGTCCACAAGTCCAGACAACACAGCCCACACACAGTACAGTACAGTAGGTGGTGAACACTGTCTTCTACCTAAGCAATATGGTCAACAACACTCCACGCCACAATACCATTATGACAACAAAACGCGTCTGTCTTTCCCTTACAAATGGTAGGCGACTGAGGAACCAAGATACTGTACACTAACAGCCACATTCTTTAACACTTTGCTCTCTCACCACAACAATCTTCCAAGACCACTGAGACGACTGGCTGGGTTTTCAAGACAGTTTCCCCTTATGATCAACTAGAAACATTGCCAATCCATTACCAAAACCATAAAAAACATGACTATCTCCAACTGGAACCTTTAGAAAATAGTGATGGTGAGCGAGCAAGGTGTTTAAGAATATAGGCATAGATGTGATGGTGAGGAGAGGATTCTAGTCTGGTAATAAGATTGGTACAAGAGCAACAAGCCTGGCTATAGTAGAGAGGGTACAAGGGGCAGCATCACCACTGCTAACAAGCCTGCAGAGGATTACCCAAACTTGGAAAACAAGACAAATATATAAAAAAAAGAAAAAATTAGTCTGCATGAAGCAAGAACATTATCCCTGCAGCTTTAATTTGATCCCTAAAGTGTTGAAATACTATATATATATGTATTATAAAATCTGATGATAATGATACCCTCGTCAATCTTAATTCGACAGATTAACACCGCACAAAGACTAAATTCTCTATTCTCGCATCACTCTCATAATCTTTTTCCTCATCACTTGCTACACACACACACACACACACACACATTCCACACTTTCTCCAAGGACTTGCTGTCACTCCAATCACATCTCCTTCTCTATAGCAATCATTCCTCTCTCCCTAAAACTAATTCATTCTTAAGACATATTCTTTTTTTTTTGGCAAGCTTCATCACATTTATATTTCTAACATTCCATCATTTCCTTCTCCCTATTACAATGTATTCCTTTCTTCTCTTATTCAACACACACACACACACAACCTCTAAACACAATGGGATCATTTAGAACTCCCTCATCCGTCTTTCAAATATCAATAACATCTCTTTCTTCAGCAGCACAAGAACATCTATCTATATTTTCTCATCTTTTATCCCTTTATTTTTGCTACACTAGTAACTCTAAGGCTCATATTCTCAAACACTTCTATGCCTCACCACCAATTCATTTAAAAGGCTTGATTCAAATTGATATAAGTTTTATTAAGGTGTCTTTTTACAGTTTTAGAGGCAGAGTGACAAGGTTTCTTCATTTATAACAGGAGAAACCCTCTTGAAAACCTTGCTAACCATCTCTGTGGACTTGGAAAACAGTTGTGGTGTGAGAGAGCAAAGCATTTCTGAATACAAACTTAAGGGGCTGCTGATACTAAACTTATAACTATGTATGGGAGGAATAAAAAAAAAAAGTTCAGGTTTTGAGCACAAGAAATTAGCCTGATTTTGTTGTTCTGGTGCTGCAGTGAGATGCTTTCCAGTTCACTCATACATGCATACACACAAACAGACACACAGACAGACAGACAGACTTTCAAGCTTTATATTCCTACAGGTAGTGTGAAAAAACATGAAAATTCTCCTCCTTCCTTCTTATAATGATTGTTTCTCTCCTTTTAGTCATCTCTCTCTCTCTCTCTCTCTCTCTCTCTCTCTCTCTCTCTCTCTCTCTCTCTCACTAAGTTGTTTCTGTATAAAATGTCTTAGATACTCTCTCTCTCTTTCTCTGGTTGGTTCTCTGTCTCTCTTATCAGTAAATGTTCATAATTTTCAGTGTCAGTACAGAATGTGTCTTTAACATTATCTTCTTTCATTTCTTTCCTTTTATCTTTACGTTCCTCAGGTTTTTAGTTTCAATAGAGAGCACATCTGTAAATTATTCTGTCTCTTGTCTTTCTCTTTTCATCTTTGCCATTCTTCAAGTTTAACAATTGCAATACGTCACTTTTCTTTCTCCTTTCAGCATTCTTTAGGCTTCAGTATAACAGTTAACTCACCCTCCACTTCATGATACACACTACTCTTCCTTCTCTCTCTCTCTCTAGCATAAATTTTCCTTACTATCAAAGCAGCCTTCCAAATTACACACTTTTTAACATAGTACCTTCCTTCTCTTGGCACTCACTACTCGGCACTCGGCACTCGTCACTCGGCACATTCTGAAGAGCTGCCACCACTGTTAACGTTAAATTTCAGGCAATGCGAGGAGACGTCTTAATGTCCAGCACGGCACGGGAACTTTCTCTCCCCCTCGTGTGGTCAGATCTGCGTCTCGTTCTGCATGTCAGGTACAGTTTTGGGGTATACAGTTCAAAGTGATATAAAATTCAGTCTTAGGAAACTGTAACACCATATAGAACAATTGTCTATGGTAATATAAATGAGATCAACAGTTAATAGTAGTAGTAGTAGTAGTAGTAGTAGTACAGTGCTACAATGCTAAGGTGTTATCATCAGAAATTTATTGCAAGGAAATGACAAGGCTGGAATTTTTTTTTCGTTTTTTTTTTTTAAAGGGCATTTTGTTGAAAGTTTGGGATATAAGAGACATGACAATCTAGCTGACCACTCACCCACACCACACACTCATCTCAGCACCACACAACACATGTATAAAAAGCTACACCTCTCTCTCTCACACACACACACATACACCGAACCCTCCCCTCTGTTCACTTCACACATCCCACACACACACACACACACACACACACAAAGCGTCTATTGAAGAGGTAAAACTTTAAAAAGCAAGCTGATTCTTTTATCTTTCATGCACCTCTCTATCTGTCTACATCTGATACCTAATCCTGACTTATTAAACTAATCTTGTCCTCCTCTCCTATTTCCATCACTTATTTTTATATAACACACACACACACACACACACACTCTATAATGCATTCAGTGGCCATAACAAGAAGTTCCCCTGGTTCCTATCCTTGCATTATCTAATCTTATCATCTTTCTTGTTTTAATCAACACACACACAGTCTCTCTCTCTCTCTCTCTCTCTCTCTCTCTCTCTACTTTCAACCATCCTTCCTCACTCAAGCATTCTTCTCACATGTACCTCTGTAAAAATGTCTTTAAAATCACACTCTCTCAGTTTCTCATATTCCTTTCTTTACATTCCACACATTCCTCCTGTCTTGCTTCCTTTAATGTTGTCCTCTCGTTCATTCAGTCTCTCTCTCTCCACCACCTCACTCACTCCCTGCTAACCTCTCAACACAGCCAGACCTCTTCACTGTGCTGCATTTATACCCTCCCAATGCACCAACTACTCTGTCACTCTTTCACTGCGACGTACACCACAATGCACTCCTAAAACAACGAAATCTTAACAAACATCGACAAGAAAGATGGAAAATATGATCAAAAGGAGTATATTTACGTCTTTTAACTAGAAGGATAATTTTGAGATGGCTGAGTTAAGAGGAAAGATCTCGAAGTGGATAGTTTGTAAGAACGGAAGACAAACAAAATCGCAGGGAAAGTGTTAATCAATTACTCCATAGATAGATCATTCCCTTCAGTAAATGGTGGTGGCTATGTTGGGTGCATGTTATTTCACTGGCTGACAGATCAACCCTGCCTCCACTCCCCCCTCTAGACTCTCAACTCACTCGACATGTGTAAAAATAATGCATTTGATTGTTTGGTTGGTTGGTTGGTGGCTAGATGGAGGCTGACAGGGTTCATCTGGGGAGAAACGCCAATTGTAATTCAGTTTGTACATCGACACGTGACCATAACAGAGAGAGGAATGTGACGTAGCGACCAGGTAAGGTAAGGTACAGTACAGCAACACAACACAACACAGCAACACAACACAACAACACAACACGGAACACAAGGCATGGTATGACTTAAAATATTCAGACAGACAGAGAGAACAAGTGTACCCTAAATGGAATGAAATAGAATGTCTTTTTTTTACCTTTTTTATGTTTTTTCATGTTGTGTATTGCATCAACTTGCCAGAACAACACAACGGAACACAAAGAAACACCAAGAAGTTAAAATAAAATAATGAAAGAACCTAATTATAAACTCATTTACTAATTCCTCCAGAAAGAGAGAGAGAGAGAGAGAGAGAGAGAGAGAGAGAGAGAGAGAGAGAGAGAGAGAGAGAGAGAGAGAGAGAGA
This sequence comes from Callinectes sapidus, assembly GCA_020233015.1. Lineage (NCBI taxonomy): Eukaryota > Metazoa > Arthropoda > Malacostraca > Decapoda > Portunidae > Callinectes > Callinectes sapidus. The sequence goes on along the minus strand of JAHFWG010000449.1, from coordinate 50,364 downwards.
GAGACGAGAGAGAGAGAGAGAGAGAGAGAGAGAGAGAGAGAGAGAGAGAGAGAGAGAGAGAGAGAGAGCAGCTACAGTGGGAGGAGGAAGGAATTAAGAAATACAAGCGTACTGCCAATAAAAATGAGTGTGGAATGAAATCTTTTTGGTGTTTTGTTGCATTTGAACACAGAAAATAGGGAATGCCAATCAATCAAACTAACTAAAATATTCACAGACAAACTTAACATCCAATAAAAGTCACTCTACGGAATAAAATAATATCTTTTTTTAATGTGCGTGTATTTGTGTTCTAGAATTATCACTTGCATAAACTCAGTACATTTTTTATCTGCCTTTTATAGCCATTGGTAAGAAAATAGGAAAATAAAAAGAGAGAAAGTAAAATTTAGGTGTGTGTGTGAGTGTGTGTGAGTGTGAGTGTGTGTGTGTGTGTGTGTGTGTGTGTGTGTGTGTGTGTAACCCTGAGCTAAGAGTGTGGCAGTGGGTAGCATTGCAACATAAATCACCGTCATCATCATCATTATCATCATCAGGAATTTGCCTCAACGCCATCGAGAACACACTGGAAATATTAATGCCACAATTTTGTCATTCCTAAAGGTAGCAGCAGCAGCAGCAGCAGCAACAACAACACTGGCTTTACTCTCCACCATGCATACTCCTTACCTCACACACACACACACACAGACACACACACACACACGCACACACACACACACAGGGAATGATATCAAGAAAGAATCTGACTTCATAACTTTTTGCTATCTGCTCAATATAATCATTTTGTGCATTAGATTGTAACTCCTCCTCCCCCTCCCTCCCTCCCTCCCTCCCTCCCTCCCTCCCGCAGTAACATGCTGCCTACAAAACATTACAAACACTTGCAGCCGTGAAATGTACGTAGGTAGTAACATTAACTTGCACATTCACCCTTCCACCTCTCTCTCTATCTCCCTTTCTCTCTCTCTCTCTCTCCTGTAGCCAGCCAAGCAGTACAGGGCCACACAGGTCACCTCCTCCTCATGGCAATCTGACGCACAGTGACCCACAGAGGCCACAGTGCACACTCCCGGCTGCCACACGGCCAACACTGGGCCGGGGGTTCAGCGAGGCGGCGTCGGGTGTGAGAGTGGCAGAGTGACGGCCCCGGCACGCCACACGCCGGCCGGCTCAGGGTCGTGGGAAGAGTGAGGCCAGACACAGACGAGGGAGAAGCAGCAGCAGCAGCAGCAGCAGCAGCGGCAGGAAGTGCCACGCCTCCACACACTGAGGAACGGAGACTGGAATGTGAGAGGCAAGCACTGGAGAGGAGGATGGGGTGTGATGCGGGGCGGGGCGAACCAGGGCACGGCATGGCAGGGCGAGGTGGGGCGGGGCGGGGCGGGGCAGGGCGGGGCAGGGTGGGGCAGGGCACCACCAACACTCAGAGGCTCTGCTGGTCCAGCGTGACCACCTCCAGCTCATTGTCCCGCCGCCGCGTCGTCTTGAGGCAGGAGGAGCGCTCCTCGGCACGGCGAGACCTCAGCAGCAAGTCCTCCAGCTCCGGCCCACACTCACTGTCCGTGGCGGGCCGTGTCGCCGCCGCCGCCGCCACCGCCGGGCCACAGATGACGGAGGGCCGCTCCGGGGGCGTCTCATCCACCACCATGGCGTCCAGGTCCGAGGCGCCGCTCAGCACCACCGTGACGCTGGTGTCGTCCGACACCTGCGACTCGCTGGCCGGGTCGGACGGGGAGGACACGGTGATGAGGGGCAGGGCGGGGCCGGGGGACAGGTCCGGGGAGGCGGGGCGGGGCTCGGGCAGCGGCAGGGAGGAGGAGCGCGGCCCCAGCGGCGTCTTGGGCTCATTCTTGAGGCGTTTGTCCTGGTCGTCGTGCACCGGCGTGGAGAAGTGCTTGTGTTGGTACCACAGCTTGCGGTCACGCTTGATGTCGCTCTCCCCCGCCACACCCGCAGAGGACGCCGGCCGCTCCACGGCCACGGGGGCGGGGGGGCTGGGGCCGGGGCTCTCCCGGGCGTCCTCAGAGAACACCGAGGCCAACTCCAAGCTGTCCTGGCTGGTCTTCACAAAGCTGATCACAGAGTGGGCGTCCCCGTCCTCCTCCCCGTCGCCGTCCACTGACATGTGGGACACCCCAGACCCGGGGCCGCCCTGCCCCGCCCCGCCCACCCCACGCATCTTCACTATCACCTGTCTACTGCCACTCCCGCCGTCACTCTCCAGTCGGGCGGCCAGGTTGACCCGGGGCCGTGGCCCGGCCTGGCCGTCCTCCTGGCCGGGCATGTCGGGGTATTTACACGGGGAGGAGGAGGAGGAGGCGGGGGAGGGTGGGTAGGGATCCACCCACTCCAGGGAAGGGCCGGGGGAAGGCTCAGCGGCAGCAGCTGCCTGGGTGGTGGAGGTGGAGGTGGTGGTGGCAGCGGCGGCGGCAGAGGTGGTGTGTGGGTCGCAGCGCGCCTCACTCTCCAGGCTGAGGGAGCCCTTCATGTTGACCCGCGGCGTGGGCAGCACCAGCGTCATGTTGCTGTCGCTGTGCCGCCGCCGCTTGGAGGGGGAGCTGAGGAAGCCGTCGTACATGGCCGCCTCCAAGTTGCTGCTGCCGCTGCTCTCGTTGCTGCGCAGCTGCCGCTTGAAGGAGCCCATGGACCGCCGCTGCTGCCCGCCGCCGTACTCTATGCTGTAGTGGTCGCCGGACCGGTTCAGTGCCTCGTGCAGCAGCTTCAGCACCTGCCAAGGACAATGCTGTGAGACACACGGCTTCTCTGTCACCTGCTCCTTGTTGTGGTGACACTACAACTCCTATATCAACACCATAACAAACCCATCCCACTCACACCACAGAGCATGCTGCTGCTGCTGCTGCTGCTGCTGCTGCTGCTGCTGACAGTGTGGAGGGACACCAGTGAAGACAACACACTGAGACACTCACCTCCTCCCTGGTGGAGTTGGTGGGGATGACGTTGGGGTACACCTTCCTCGGCCGCAGGTACGACACCAAGTCCAGCACCTCAGAGCAGGAGGCGTGCATAGACAGCAGCACACGGCAGAACGTTCCATCCCTCACCACCTGCTTCACCTCCTGCACCACACACACACACACACACAAATGCTATTAATATCACTTTGTGTATGTGTGACTGCGTGTGTGTGTGTGTGTGTGTGTTTATCTATTTTTTTTAAGTAAGAGGGGGAAGCTAGCCGAAGTAAAAAAAAACAATGAAAATAAAAAGCCCACTAATTTTGCCAAAGCCCTTAAAGTTGTACAGAGTTAGGTGGGAGGGCATTATTAGTTCATGTTGCAGTGAAGAGGCTAACAGGTGAGATGCCTAACGACCCACCCACCTTGACTGACTGGTAGACTGTGTAGAACATTGCCGAGGGTCTGATGACACGTATGCTGGGCGCTGTGTCCACTCCAAAGGGAACGCAGCGACACGGCAGCTGACGCACCGCCTGCTCCCCATCCCCCTCCTCTGCCTCACTGATCTGCACCACAACAAAGGTAAAAACGTACACTTTTACCACAGAATTAGTGATGAAAGGGGTGAAAACAACTGGACAAAAGGGAAAGATAACATCACATATTGTCATAAACCAAAACTCTATTTTAAAATCAAGCAAACTAGAGTTAAGCATATCAAGGACTCCCTGTAACAGTTTATGAGTCTATAGAGTACACAGTAAGGTTCCAACACACAGGTAACACAGAGCAACAGCAGACCAACACACAGAGTCAGCCACGTACCGTCCAGTCACAGGCATGCACCCACGTCTCTGTGGCATCCGGCGTAAGGGCATCCTGAATCTCCGGCACTGTGTCGTACATCCGGTACTTCCAGCGCGACACGTGGACACGCATGCCAAACCTCTCGTGCAGGCTGCGGTACACATACTCGTACCCATACTTGGCTGTGGGGGGAAGGGGGGAGGTATGGCATGAAATATATACATGGCACCAATATAGGGAGAACAGAAATAAGAATACGGACAAAAATTTCCTTGCTCTATCTTTTGTGCCTTTTTTGTCACTGTTTAGTTGCTTTTGACTAATGTTTCAGGCTAAATAGTTGAGCTTTGACACAATTTAGCTTCACAACAACTGCAGCAGCAACAACAATAACAAAGGTGATCCACAAACCCACCTGGACAGACGAGGTGGATGAGGTGGTTGTTGCCGCGTGCCAGCCACTCCTCCACCAAGTCCCCGATGGCAGAGGCACTCTCCTCGCGTGTGGGGAAGTGGAGGATGTCCCGGTGGCAGAAGGTGGTGTCGATGTGGAGAGAGTCGACCGTCTTCACCGTGCCATCCCTGTTGTGGAGTGCCGAGATCCGCTCCACGTCGCCCACGCTGGTGCGGAAGTCTCCCGTGTACAGCACTGTTCCACCGCGACCCTCAAACAGGAACCTGAAAAAAACCCACTAACTATTATACTCACAGACAGACAGAGAGAGAGAGAGAGAGAGAGAGAGAGAGAGAGAGAGAGAGAGAGAGAGAGAGAGAGAGAGAGAGAGAGAGAGAGAGTGTGTGAGCCTCCCACTTACATGACAGAGCCGGGGCAGTGTCCGGCAGGGATGAGGGTGACACATAGCTGGTGGCTGGCCTCCTCGGCTACGTTTGGCACGGTGATGCTGACCGGCTCCTCGTGTGGCAGTGGTCGCACGAAGGGGTCCAGCGGGCGGTGGCGGATGGAGGCTTGAAGGAAGCGGGCGGTGATGGAAGAGCAGTAGAGGTACACGCCGCTGTTGCTCTCAAGGTGGTCCAGGAAGTGTGGGGAGCTGAGGCCAATCATGTGGTCTGTGGGTCAAGCCAGGTCAAGGTGATGTCAGGATCAGGTGGAAATGAGGTCTTCATCATTTGTTTTATCTGGTTAACCTTAATGAATTATTTTCCTAAGGTTGATCTATCTTTTGACATTTTCTATTGCTGAGGGAATTTTTGGCAGTGTGGGAGAGACTTGGCATGACTCATGGCAGCAATACAGTGGTGGAAACAATGGCAGGCTTCACCCACACTGATAGTGAGCCAAGGCCTCCTCAGCCCCACCAATATTGCTATCAACATACATTAATAAACATGACTACTGTTATACATATATTTATACATAGCTATTTACCATCAATGCTTCACTCTGACAATATTTACTGAAGACCCTCCACACTTTACCACAGCAGTCTGACTTAAGAACATTTGTGGTCCCTGCACCTCCCCAGCAGGGAGTTGCCATAACACTCTCAATATTGAGTGAAGAGAGTGTGTGTGTGTGTGTGTAATTCACTGTTGCGGTCGCCTGTTGGTCACCCAGCCAGCCTTACCGTACGGAGCGAGCTCAGAGCTCATAGACCGATCTTCGTGTAGGGCTGAAACCACATCACACACTACACACCGGGACAGCGAGGCCACAACCCCTCGAGTTGCATTCCGTACCTACTTGCTGCTGCTGCTGCTGCTGTGTGGGTGAACAGGGGCTAGATACACATTAAGATGCTCCTTGCCCATTTGCCTTGCCGTGCCTGGGACTCGAACCCGGGACCTCTCGGTTGTGAGCCGAGCGTGCTATCCACTACACTACGTGGTGTGTGTGTAATGAGGAGGATGAAGGATGAAGAGTGGTATTGAGTGGGCAGAGTGTGAGGTGTGAGTGCAGCCTTGCCTTGCCTTGCCCTGTGTTATGGGCCACAAGGAACATTTGGGGTTACAGATGATCACTGGTCTAAGTTCACAGCATCACTGATGCAGTACACCTCACAGGGCGGCCCAGTGCACCTCACTACACAATGTTCTGGCAGGTGTGAGGTGTCCAGCGCCTCGCCCCCAGCAAGGCTCAGGAATAATGAGTTTATATGGCCTTCAAGAAAATTTCCAATGGTTTGAGGAGTGTGGTGAGAAGCGTTAAGTGAACTGGCTTAACAATTGCAGAAGAATGTAAGGAATAACTTCAGCAGAGCATACCACTCCTGCTGGGTGACACCAGACAAAACTGACAGCAGGCGCCAGCCCGCAGCTCCCCTTGATGGATGTGGCTCACATGGCACACTCAGCAGTGGGCGCGGGTGGCACTGGGCGCGGGACACCTTCAAGTACTCACCTGAGTGTGCATGGCTGAGGAAATAGGCGGTGCTGGCAAGGTTCCTGCCGTCAAAACGATCCACAGAGATCTGTGGAAACTCCTTAATTTTGCCTGAGAAGGAGCTCATGGCGCCCGCTGAGCTCTCTCACAGAGCTGCTGGCATCATGGGACCCCGCCCGCCCGGCACAGGCTAGACGCGGGTCATCTCGCCGCTCGAGGGAGAGACATCAAGTGGCAGACTGGCGGGACGCGCACCACCTCCACCGCCGACCACCATTGCAAAATGTCAACACTGCGGCGGCGGCGGCGGCGGTGGCGGAGGGGGCCATCATGGCGCTGCTCTGGGAGGCGCCAGGCTCAAAACCCATACACCACTCACCACTCACCACCAATATCACACCACTCACTACTCACTACTCACACTGAGGGGGTGGGGTCAGGGATGAGGCGTTTTCAGCTGTACGGTCTAAAACCTTTCACCCACATAGATAGAATATTATTGACAACGACAATGGCACTGCAACACAACTCTCAACTCTCGCTCGTCACACGCCACAAAATAGCTGGCGTACTTTTTAGTGGCGAGATCACACAGAGCTGAGGCATCCTCCCTCATTCCTCATCCCACCACACACTGAGTCAAGGACACTTTTATATAGAGCCCAGCAAAGTGCCATTCTTTTATGCCAAGCTCTTGGTTAATGAAGGCCTCTCTCAACCCCCAAGAACAGGCCAAGCCAAGCCACCCCACACTCTCCCTAACATTGCTACCTATATTGAAACAGGGTTTATAGAGAAGAGAATGAAAGGCACAGATAGGACCAACAGAATAAGCAAAGAAATTACATAATGACATGTTAAAACTGAGTTTGATTACATGTGGTACAGAGACTAGGGTGTAAATTAATTTTGAAGGTTAAATTAATGATAATTTCATTATTTAGCTTAAAGTTCAAGGAATATTCTTGGAATATTTATTTGTTTGCATTTTTCCCAGGAAGAGAAAAAAAGGTATTTAAAAGGCAGATTACTTTCTTCCAATCTGTCTCTATCACCTCTTTTCTTGATATATGAAAGCATGTCCACAAATCTACTCATTTATCTATCTGTGCCACTAGTTCACTGCTATATTTGATTGAATCTTCTAGTAATTGTGTTGCTCCATCCTACAGAACACATTTCATCTGGACATACAAGAACTTTCTCCAATTCTCACACACACACACACACACACACAATTAACCAAGAAGTATATATAGTTTACCACATAGAAGTATATATATTTGGCATGGCTTGAGTGAGCTTATTGTAACAAGCAGCCTGCATACTTTGAAGGAAAAGTTGGCTGCCTCAGCAAAGCCTTCCCTCTGTCTACAACACCCAAAAATGTGTATAAAAAGAAACTCGCTTTAACTTGAGGTTTTATTCCTCTCATCATCACACAATCTGCCACCACCACTACAACACCACAGCCTAGAAGGTCTTGGGAGTTGGCCGGCCATAAGTGATGCGGTCGCGCTTCATGTTCTTCTTCTTGTGGTGGGTGAGGTAAGGGAACTTGATCTTGGAGTTGTGGAACTGAGTGGTGAGTGGGCGGCGACACTTTCCACTGGACACCGTCTCCACACGCATGATCTGTGGGGCGGACACATCATGTTGCCCTTAGCATTACATTCTCAAACACTTCAGTGCTTCACCTACACTATTTCAAAATGCTTTATTGGAATTGAAACAAGTTTTTAAGGTGCTTTTACAGTTCTAGATGCAGAGTAACAAGATTTATACACTATTAACTGGAGAATACTCTTGAAAACAATACTTTACTATGAATTTCTTGTATAGTGATCTAATCTATAAAAAATTACAGGACTTCATTTGTTATTGAGTCGGCAAGTGGTGTGTGAGTGAGATAATGATCTGTGACTGCCTTGATTCACTCCGGAGGGGAAGGAAACCCCTCTGGAGGCGACAAGTAGCCTGCGTTTGTTCTGTGCACCTTGAGTAAAGGAAACACCTACCGATGGTGGAACCTTAGGGAGGTGCACCACACACACACACACACAAATAAATGAATAAAATAAAAATAACTGGCAACAAATTACAGAAATTACAAACTAGCGCATACACACATAAAATGAAGAAAGATAACAGGTGACACACTACACAAATTACAAGTTACAGCATACATACACACACAGAAAGAGAAGAAAGGTAACTGGTGACAAATTATTATAAGTTAGAGCATAAAAACAAACAAAGAACAAGAATAAAGATAACTGGTGACAAATTATTACAAGATAGAGCATAAGGACAGACAGAAGGAGGGATACTGACCTGAATGGAGTGAGCGCGTGCCCTGTGTCGTGCTCCCATGTCGCGGTAGCACTGAGTGACGGCGCCGGACACTGTCAGGTCCCGGTACTCGCGGTACATGTTGTGGGTGCCGGACCGGGAGTCATATCGCAGCCAGATGCCGATGTTCTTCACCACCTGTGGCTTGCGCTCCACCACCTGGCAACACACAAACAAACAGTTACCCTAACACTCAATTACAGGTATGCGTTCAAGAAGGGGTCCTGTACATAGTAAATTTTGTGTAATGTAAGGATGATCACCCCCAGTAATGAAGTAAACTGTACATACACTAAGGCTGGGAGTTGTTGGGAATTGTGTTATTTGAAGGAATCTGTATAATATGTGGAAAAACCTTATTTCTTGACACTGTGCTATTTTTAATTTGTGCAATCTAAAGTTGTGCATATTAAGGACTCTCTGTAACAACAATTTCAGCGGGGCTTTCCTCTCTTACACAAATACATAAATAAATAAATATCTCCTCACCAGATTAATGGATACAATTTCACCGCTGGACTTCTTCATTTTCTTGAGTTTGGAGAGGAAATACCAGAAGCGAGACTTGGCCGTCACTCTGTCTGGCGCGAATATCCTCATCTTGTACAGCTGCGGCTCAGGGTCAGTGTCAGAGGGCAGCTTGCGCCCTATGACGCTGTACTCCTTCAACTATAGGGGGGAAGGGGGGGGAAGGGAAAAAACTAGAATTAGATTATATTACAATGATTTCATAGATTCTTTCTTAATTATTACAATGTTCACCACTAATTTCACTGCACTAATAATATTACAACTCATTGCATTTCAACCTTTATCATTTTCATTTAGTTTCATTCAGCAGAAATCTTGGTTTGGTAAGGAAGAAGAGTGACATAACACACACACACACACACTGGTGAATTAATGGCAGGTATAGAAAGGCACAGTTTTCTTATTAACATAACTTTATAGTGTGTGGGTGTGTCATGTGGCCTTCCTGACCCCAATGGTAAAATCTGGTAGATTTCGGTCTGTTTTTAGCTCAGAGCGCTGCTGGCCACAGACGGTCAGTTATCCTCAAGACACGACACGGGGCGGTGTTGCCGGGTGACTAGTCGCGTCACGCCTACGTCCCCGCGAATTGAATTAAATCTTCAAAAATCGTTTGCGCCATTATAATTGATTTGCGCCAGTTACAAAAATTTACCGAAAAGGTTTGTATGGCAGAATTTAAAATCCACCACCTCTCTATATAAATAATGGCTATATAACCCTTAATTTTCACGGTAGTTTTGGTTTTTATTAATATTCTACACTGATGAGCAGCACAATAGCTCTGAATCACATGAAAGGAAGCTGTGTCCACTGCCGCCAGTGTCCTCAGCCTCCACCTGATTTACCAAAACAATCACCCACGGCACATCACAGCACAACCCTCAGTTATCGCAGCATATCTCACCCATCCGTCCACACGCCGTACATTGGCAGAGCGGCAGTGGTAACACACACACTTGCAATTATAATGCTATTTATTACAGGGTCCTGTTGTCTGGTGTTATTGAGAAATAACCATATACCCCATGCCCTGTGCCGCCTCCAGCTGTAATCCAACATCACACGGCGACACATTTCACAGTATTTTTCACATAATTCACCTGCTTACACAGAATTTAACCACCTGGAGGCCTACACCAATCATTCATTTATCCCTGGGTAGCATGGGAAGGACACAGACCCACGCCAAACCTACGAAATAGTACAAAATGTGAGGACCTACCAGGCCGGAAGCCTTCATGGCGGCGGATCACGCGGGAAGGAAAGTCCGTGTTCTGTTGACGGTCAACAAATTCTTCTAAAAGCTCTTAATGGTCTTGATCTTCATTTTTAATACCACATGTAACTCCCTATCACACCTGCTGGATGGCTTTGGATTGCTAATTCTTGTACAGGACATATAAAAGACAAGAAAAAATAAAAAGAACAGTAATTTGTACATTTTTTTTCATTCTGATTCCTCTCTGCTATTCTCATCTCCCACTCAACTTGTCATCCACTCATATCATTCCCACGCAAGGATTCTTATAATAATATCTTTGTTCCCATACACCTTCCCTTCCATTTCTTTCCTCCTTCATGCCATAGATAAACCTTTCTCCCCGTCCCTTCACCACCCATTCCTTCCTTCCGGCCTAATATAGCACAGACACCTCTATATAGTTGTATTATCTGAAAGAGTTAAGTCGGCGCGCCCAGTAACATTACTTTTATTGAAATGACAGCATCACAGGGCCTGCAAGATCAGCTGTTCACTTCCATGTAGTAATATAAACTTCACGATATACATGTTTGAATAGATGAGAAATGTGTAATAATGCTATTTTCCTTGTCAGGGAGTGGTGGTGGTGGTGGTGGCTGTGGTAATAATGGTGATGATGGTGGTGGTTATCTTATTATTACCTCACAGTAGAATATACGAGTTTAGATAGATGAGAAATGTGTAATAACGCTATTTTCCTTATGTCAGGGAGTGGTGGTGGTGGTGGTGGTTATGACAGAGGCAGTGGTGATGTTAATTCTTATCATCATTGCCTCAAAATAGAATGCAACGTTTAAATAGATGAGAAATATGCAGTAACACTATTATTTTCCTTTAGCCAGGGAGTGGTGGTGGTGACGCAGCCAGTGGTGGTGGTTGTGGTGTTTTAGTTCCAGTTCAGCCCATTCCAGGCGTTTCCAAGTATAACTTATATGTGTACGTGTCACTTTACTATTCAATGACTATATAACTTCATAAAATAAAAAACGAAGGTGAAAAATCGGAAAAAAACAGCATGAGAGAATGGGTTCCGTTTTCTAATTTTAGTTATTTGAGTGTCCAATAGGTGGCTCTAATTGACCCAAAGTTTACTGGAGAGTGTGGCATCCTTCCTACAGTAGTTGGTGCCGTGGTGTGGTGGTGACATTATTGGAACCCTGAAGATGGAGGCGGCGTGGAGTGGACATCATCTGGCCAGCAGCAGCACATTATGATTTCTTGACAGGCTGCACGCGGCCACCCTCCAGACACCCTGACACGTGAGTTATGCCGCCCTGACCCCTCCCATCCCAGGTCAAAGCCTCGTGACCCCGCCAGTGACCCGTAACATACATTTCCACACCAGCTGATTTGAAGGTTCCAGGAGCACAGTATTTCCTGATGTAAATGTTGTGTTTTATTGCTGAATCTGTGTTTGTGTTGCCATGGCTAGACCTCTGCTGAGCTGTGAATGGGAAGAGGATGTCGCCAGAGTGTTGGTGAGGGTTGTGAAGTACGTAGTGGATGAGAAAGCTTCCATTTGGGGGTCATATTGTATCGTATGTGGTCAGTTTGGCATCATTTAAACGTGTGCCCTTTAAATAAACACTGCGAGGTATTTACCAGGGAATATCCATCACATTACTTATTAAAAACACACTTAATTATCGAGTTGGGAGTAAGAATGTGTGACTTTCAGAAAAAATAACTTAATGATCTCCCCCCTCCTTCCCTCGTGAATCTTGTGACCCAGTGAGAGCATCCCCAGTACGCTGCAGCAGAGGTCACAGGTCACAGGTCACCGCACCAGTAGTCTATGGTATTGGGGTCACGTTTGGCAGGGTTTACTGATCACCATGACTAGTGTGTGCATCTGACCTCTGTCTGGCTTCACTTACAAGGCTAACCACCCCAACCCACTCCTGTCCCATTGTCTTTTCACTTTCCACTTCAGTTTACCAGTGTTTAGGAGTCATTAGTGTTATATTTATGGGAAGGGGTGATGTTGTGGGTGTTTCCTCCTCATCTAGTTATTGTTGAGAGATACACTACACCCCCTCACCTTCACAGACTCCAAGGGAACCAGCCACAGCAGTAGGAGTAGCCGGGCCAGCCACAGCATCCCCCACAGCACAGCGCCACAGCCTTCACAGCGCCATGGAGCCACACATGCTGCAGGGGCTGTGGGCACCGGACAACCAGCAGCAGCACAGCAGGGCACTGGAATACCTGCAGCGGCTGAGGGAGAGTTCGGACGGATGGCAGATCTGTGGCGCCACATTGACATCCGGCGGCACAAGTCTGGATGATAAAGTGAAGTTTGTGTGTCTTCAGGTGAGTATGTGTGTGTGTCTGTCTGTGTGTCTGTCTGTTTTTCTATGAACGTGTGGAAGTTCATGTGCGTATTTGCCAGTGTGCATGTGAGGTAATTAGTAGCATAGGGCAGCACTCATACGCACACACTTACAGGTGATGGAGCATTACGCACAGACTCGCTACGTCATCGCCACCCCGGAGGAGCAGAGCCTTCTCCGCCAACACCTGTCGCAGTGGACCACAGCACTCTGTATGGCTGCTGAGGCTGAGAAGGTGAGGAGCCACTGCTGATGATGATGCTGATGCTGTAACAATATTATCTTTCCATTTTTTTTGTATTTTTCAACGGGTTTATATAAAGTAACATCCTTCTCAACAAACATTTCTTATCTCATACTTATCTGTTTTCATTTCTTGTTTTGTTCAAGATGGATAAACACATTTCCTCTCTCTCTCTCTCTCTCTCTCTCTCTCTCTATCTCTATCTCTATCTCTATTTCTCATCCATGTTTCTCTGTCCTCCAGGTTTACATTCAGAACAAGACTGCTCAGCTGATGGCCCTTGTGTTCATTGTGGATTACCCTGACCGCTGGCCTTCCTTCATTGCCGACGTCCTCTCCACCCTCCACACCGGGGCTAATGCTGTAGACCTGTACCTCCGTCTCCTATTGGCCATTGATACTGAGGTGAGACGCTACTGCTGCTGCTGCTGCTGGTGGTGGTGGTGGTGGTGGTGTTGTTGTAGTGTTTGTGATTGTATTTGATTTTTTGTGAGTGGTTTGGGTTTTTTCCAGTTTTTTAATGTGTTTGTTTCTTTTTTTTTTCCCTCCCTTGTTTTTTCACATCGTTCTTTCCTCTGTTTTTCACTCCAATCTCCTTTTTCCCTTTCCTCCGTCTATTTTATTAATCTATTTATCTCTTCATCATTTTCTCTCATCGTTTTTCCCCTCCATCTTTCCCTCCGTACCTCACCACAACTCCCTTCTCTCCTTCCCTCTTCCTCCCTTCACCACAACCTCCCTTTCTTTCCACCTTTTTCCCATCTCTCTTTCTACTCTCCCTTTCTACCTTCACTACAACCCTATTTCTCTCCACCTTCCCTCTCCTCCTCCTCCTCCTCCTAACCTAACCTAGTCTTCCCTCCCTCAGGTTGTGGACCGAGAAATTATCCACACACAGGCAGAGAGTGAACGCAACAATCGCATTAAGGACACTATGAGGGAACATTGTGTGTTGGACCTGACAAACTCCTGGTATGATATTCTGGTGAGTGTTGCTATGGTTCACTATTGCTAAGGGGTGTTTGCTGAGGGATTTACGTTTGTGTCAGCTGGTTTTTTTTGTGTTTTTATGTAGTTTTGAAGTGGTGTTTTCTGATTTTTGTGTGATTTTTGGATTGGAGTTGTATTTTAATCATTTTTTTTATTCTGGAAGTGTGTTAGCTGTTTTTTTTTTACTTTGATAGCGATATTGGAACAGATTTTGGCCATCGGAAAGTGTGTCATCTGTTTTTTGTATTTTCTTATGGAATTTTGTGACCCTCAGGTGAAGTATGAGAAGACCCACCCCAGCCTGGTGTGTCAGTGTCATGATGTCATTGGTGCTTACATCTGCTGGATTGACATCACTCTCATAGCCAATGACAGGTGAGTCGTCGTTACCTGCACACTTGTCACAGGGCTTTGTTTCACCATCACACCCTCACACTGTCACCATCACCTTTATGTCATTCTCACAATCTCATCACCATCACTTATTTCTTTACCTCTCATCCAGACCACTTCACTATCTCATCACTTCCATCCCATCCTCACCACTCTTCCTATTATATCTTCCTCACCATCTTTCCTTTCTTTTCACCATCACTCCTTTACCTTCTTATTTCTCTCTCTTCTTACCTTCCCTCCTCCTCTTCTTCCCCGGCAGGTTTGTGTGCAAGCTGGTTGACCACCTGAAGGAGCCACTGCTGAGGGAGGCGGCGGCAGACTGCATCCATGAAGTGATCACCAAGGGCATGGAACCTCTGGCCAAGACACAGCTGATTGAGTCCTTCGTTACTGTGCTGGATAGGGCCGGGGTGCTTAAGCCTGTTGATGTGAGTGTCTTAGTGTGTCTGTGTGTGTGTGTGAGTGTGTGTTGTGAGGTATAGTGTAATGAAAGATGGTTTTTATTCATTTATTGTTATTTTTTTGCATGGCTCTTAATGTTCCTGTTGTGTGATGGCGGTCTTTATCTGCAGGACGATGACTCGGATTTTCTGGTGAAGCTGGCAAGACTTATTAATGGCATTGGGGTGCAGCTCATCCTGGCATGGCAAAAGTAAGTGTGTTTGTGTGTGTGTTAAGTCGTCGTCAAACTTTCTACCATCTTATTTCAATGTGACACAGAGAGAGAGAGAGAGATAAATAGCATCCTCAACCCTCATAACTACTTCTGTGTGTCCCTGTCAGATATTAAACAAGCACCTCATTATTATTTGATATCCATTTATGTTTTTGTATGATTGTGAGTTACTGTAGTCAATAAATCTACCTATCTAACTAACTTGTGCCTCTACTATCTATCAAACTCTTCATCTTACCTCTTAGTATTAGCTGTCACCTCCTCCCCAGGCTGGACAAGAAGGAGGTGGAGAAGAAGAAGATGATCCGTCAAGCTGTAGAGAGGAAAGTGACTCTTCTGCTTGTCTTTATGGCCAGCGACTATGATGACATCTCGGCTGCTGTGTTTGACTTTGCCCGTGATTATATCCAGGTGTGTGTGTGTGTGTGTGTGTGTGTGTGTGCGTTTGTGTGTGGTTGTCTTTCGTTTCCATTTTCTATTTTGTTCTTTTCTTTATTTGTCTTTCTGTGTGTTGAAGGAGGAACTGCTGAGTCTGCTGTGAATTAATCAGTGTGTTTCTGTATGCTTTTATCTTTCCTTTGCTTATGTTTTGATGTATTGCATGTTTTTTATCCCTCTGAGTGTTTTCTATTTCTATGTATGTCGTATTTTTATTGTGTATGGTATAAATGAATCCTTGAGTTTATGTGTAGAAACAACAAACACATGCTCATTATTTTACCTATCTTTATGTTATTTATTTTATTCAAAGGCAATTTACATGGACATTATCACACACACACAGACATACAGACACTTGCTGACCCATGCCTCTCCCTGCCCTCCAGATGATCAAGCAGAGTGCAGCGCTGAGTGAGGTGGAGCGTGGGTTGCTGGAGAACATGCTGTACGTCGTCATCACCAAGACTAAGTATGATGAGTCCTACAATTTTGACCAAGCTGGCGAGGAGGAGGCGATGTTTGATGACTACAGGAAGAGACTCAAGGTGGTGTTTGATAACCTGGCTGCCCTCATCCCAGAAGTCGTCCTCAAGGTGTGTGTGTGTATATGTGTGTGTGTGTGTGTGTTTATCTAGTTAAAATTTACAGTTTTTGAGTTTATCTGGTGTGGTCCAATCTCCATTTTTATGCTTATCTAATCTTTCTTTAAATTTGTGTACACTTTTTTTGCAATTATTCCATGTTTCTATATGTGTGTATGTGTGTGTGTTGCCTCACCCCCACCATGTCTCCCTTCCCTCCCCTCCGCCAGGTAACCAAGGAGTACGTAGTGACAACGCTGAACCGCTGGCAGGCGTCATCATACGAGGATGTGGAGGCGGCCGTGTCTCTCCTGTACAACCTTGGCGAGGCACTCCCTGCGTCACACGGCAACCACTTCTCAGGACCCACGCCGGGCGGTGACCCAGCCTCCCTGCAGGTGTCACAGGTACAGTACAGTGCCATGCCTGGGAGAAGTGTTCAGGCTTGTATTCTGAAGCACTTCTCTCTGATTTATCTCCACTATTTCAAGAGGCTTTTTAAATTTACATGAGTTTTTTAAGGTATTTTTGTGGTTCTAAAGGCAGTGATGTGATTTCTTCATTATTAACTGGAGAAAATGTGATAAAAAATGCATCCCCAGTACTGAAGGGGTTGAAATGATAGCAATTTCTCATTAACCAACACACACCTTCTCCTCCTCCTCTTCCTGCAGGTGAAGACCTCCACCATGCAGGAGATGATGAGGCTTCTGGTGACGTCAGGAGTCTCGGCACACAGTCACCCCGCCGTGTCGCTGCAGTTCTTTGAGTGTGTGGCGCGCTATGAGAAGTTCTTTGCCTGTGAGGTGCAGTTCATTCCCGGCATCCTCACTGCTTTCCTCGATGTGCGGGGAATGAGGAACGCCAACCCCAGGGTGAGAGAGAGAGAGAGAGAGAGAGAGAGAGAGAGAGGTTTTGGGTTACAATTAAACAAAAAAAGATGTCATAGAGTGATGAGTTATTAAGGAAAGATGGAGCAGATAACAGTGAAAGGGTTAAACAATTCATGAAGAAGTGCGTACCCCATAATAAAGTGAGCTCAGTGTCTGTCCAGGTGTTTAACGAGTGTCTCTCCCCCCCTCCCCCCGACCATCAGGTACGCAGTCGGACAAGTTACCTGTTCTCCCGTGTGGTGCGTTGCCTCAAGACTCATATTGTTAACTACACAGAGCAGGTCCTCTCACAGCTGGCTCCCCTCCTGGCCCTGGCTCCCCCACAGCCCAGTAAGAGAGAGAGAAACATTTTTGCTTCACTCTTCCTCTTCCTCATACTCTTCTGTTCAGTTCAGTTTATGAATATTGTCTTTTTTATCTGTTGTTTTCTCTATTACTCTATTACTGTTAGAGAACCACTTCCTTCCTATTTCTCTCCTAAACCTGAATTTTTTTTCCTTGAATGTGTTATTTCTGGCAAAGCTATTCTCTTCTGCCCTCAAAGAAGAAAGATGTAAATTAACGTTACTGTTTTTCCAGCTGGAGTGTCGAGTGGTGGCCTGCTGACTCCCGACGACCAGCTCTATGTGTACGAGGCGGCGGCAATGTTGGTGGTGGCCGGCAACACCACAGCGCAGGAGAAGGAGATGTTCATGAGGAATCTGCTGGCTCCCGTGTTCTCTGAAGTGACACGGCTGGCGGAGAGTCTGGCGCAGGAGTGT
This sequence comes from Callinectes sapidus, assembly GCA_020233015.1. Classification (NCBI taxonomy): domain Eukaryota; kingdom Metazoa; phylum Arthropoda; class Malacostraca; order Decapoda; family Portunidae; genus Callinectes; species Callinectes sapidus. Next base: position 32,830 of record JAHFWG010000449.1, on the reverse strand, counting down.
GACCCCATGATGCAGGTGTGTGCGTGTGTGTGTGTCTAATTTTCTCTGTCTTTCTCTTAGCTAGTTTGTCACACTGTCCATCTATCTGTCTGGGTATCTGTCTTCCTCTCAACTAATTATTATCTTTATCTGCCTTTTTTTTTCTCTCTCTCCTATTAATCTTCCTTCACAGTACAGTAAATTTTCTCTCACCATTTGACTTCGCCTGACCTGAGCTGACGACCCTCTTCTCTCCCACAGATAAGCATTGCCAAGAGTATCTGCCACGCCACAGCCGTCACCGCCCGCACCTCCAAGGCTTTCTCCAATCAGAACACCATCCAGGCCTGTGGGTGTGTGCAGCTGTACCTTGAAGCCTTGCAGCTCTTCATCAACTGCCTCAGTGTATGTAGAGAGAGACAGAGTGTGTGTGTGTGTGTGCGTGTGTGTGTGTGAGTTGACATAATCTACAGTACCCTATCAAGTTTTCTATTGTGTATAATCAACTGTTTCAATCTACCTTTATTAATCTATCTATCTCATTACTTGTCTTTTTTATCCATCCTGTTCATCTTCCTACTACCTTTATATTGACACACAGGTTGGTCTGGAGCGTGAGGTGGTCGGGTCAGGTGTGCGGCAGCTGATGCATCGCCTGGTGGTGTGTCTGGACGGCAACAGTCTGCTGCCGCTGCTGCCGTCTGCGTCCCAGGCCCTGCTGCACACACCCTCCACCAACGCACTCACTGAATACCTGCCACTCATCAACCAGAGCATCACCAAGTTCCAGGTGAGACAAACACACACACACACACACAGTTATTGTCATTTATCTCTCCATACATCTGTAGTTTCTTATTCTTTACACACACACAATGCAGTAATCAAGTTTGTGTACTGTTAATGTTGAATGAATGTGCTTCTTTTGGCAGTGAATGGTGAATAAAAGTGCTTCTCTGTGCTATGAATGAATGTGCTCCTTTGTTCAATGAATGGTGAATGGCCTCTTGCAGCTTCTCTCTCTCTTTCTCTTACTCTCTTACGTTCTTCTACGATGACCGCAATGTTTCTCCCGCAGAAGGACATCGGCCCGTTCCTGCAAACCATCTTCGTTCCTCTGGTGTCTGCCATCTTCACCGCCCTCTCTGAGCCGCTGGAGGAGAACGAGGAGGAGGAGAAGCGCACCAGGCGACTCCTACAGCGCGGCTACTACCTCTTCCTCACCACCATCGTGTCCAACAACCTCCTGGACACCCTCGCCGCCCTGGATGCCACCACTCTGCACCAGGTCCTGTCTTGCTCGGTTTTCTTCTTCCTTCTTTTAGTTCTTCAAGTGTTCTATGTTGATGTTTAAGTTTTTGAGTGTGTGGTGTCTTGTGCCATCCTATATGTGAAGAGCTAGTGATGTTATTTGCTTGTAGATAGACAGTCAGTGGTGTGGTGGTGTTTGTATATGGAGTGATGGTCAATGATTGGTGTGGTGTGGTGTGGTGTGGTGTTGCAGGTGTTGATGTCTGTGGTGCAGGGCGCAGTGGAGTTTCCCGACCCAGTGGCACAGAAGAATTGCTTTGTCATCCTGCGCCGGCTGACCGAGGCGTGGGGGGAGAAGGATGTGGGGCCGCCAGGGTTTGTGGAGTTCCTTTACACTCAGGTAAGTCATGAGTCTCCCTCTCCATTGATAAGGAGGCTAAGGATTTCACTTCATTTTCCTCTCCAAATAAGTTCTGTGTGAGATCCGTATTCAGGAATGCTTTTCTCTCTCACCGTGACTATTTTTCAAGGTCACAGAGATGACTACCTGAGCTTTCAAGAGTTTCTCCTGTTAAAAATGTAGAAGTTTTGTCATTCTGCCTCTAGAACCTTAAAAAACACCCTTGAAAAGACTTGTGTAGATTTAAATGGAGCCTTTTGAAATAGTGGAGGTGAAGTGTAGAGGCGTTTGAGAATATGATCCTGTGTGTCAATATAATCAGTGGTAGAGACAAGATTCCTCACATGTGGTTGTGATACAGGTGGTGCCGGCCTGCTTCCTGGCCCCCCTCAAGACCACCTTTGACCTCAACGACGCCCAGACCATCCTGGCGCTGCACGAGTCCGTCACGTGCCTGCAGTCAGTGTACAAGCGGCGCGGCGAGGAGCTGGTGTCTTACCTGCGCTCCGAGTACCTGCCCAAGATGGAGTTGTCCCCAGACCTTATTGCAGAGTACTGTCATGCGCTCACCTCCGACGCCAAGTTCTTTAGGAATTACAGTAAGGTGTTCTTCCAGCGGGCAAAGTCATGAGGTGGGTGAGGCAAGACTCCCGCCCCGTGCTGAGTCTGCCACCGCCGCCGCCGCCGCCGCCGCCATCGGTCTGAGTGCGTGTCTCGGACCACCTCGTGTGATGGAAGAGTTGCTGCAAAGATATTTCTAGTCATATCTGCTGAGACCCAGTAGTGGGGAGGGTAGCAAGCATCCTGCATGACTGACTGAGCCAGGCGTGGGTGGGGACAGGTGTGTGGTTGTGGTGCGGGTGTGTCTGACGGCGCAGCGCTGCAGTCGGCACGGCAGGGAGGGCTGAAGGCAGTGTTGGGAGGTCAGCATATCACCTTGTTCAGCAGGGAAGGTTTGCTGGCCACACCATCACCACCAGCACCACCACCTCCCGTCCTGCTGGCCTGGTGCTGTCCACCAGTGATGTGCCTTACTGCACCTGCTGCCTGCCTGCCACTCAGCTGGTGACTCAGGCCCCACATGTATGTATATGTGTGTGTGTGTGTGTGTGTGTGTGTGTGTGTGTGTGTGACCTGCACGTCTCTAAGAGTTAGTCACTCCTGGGCCTTGGAGATGATGCGCTGACTGATTACTTGAGTGTGTGTGTGTTTCCCGGTCTGCCGCTGTGCTGGGTCTGGGAGAGGAAGACACATGACAGACAAGCAACACAGTGATTCACCTGCTGTGTTGTGCTGGGGGGAGGGGGAGGGGGAGGGGGTGACAATGAGGAAGACTGGCTCATTTCAGTCTGGAGCCAGACTTTCTATAACTATTTAATGACAGTGAAGACTTATTATGTAACGTCTTTTTTTAAACTTTGACATTTGATAATGTTAACTTTAGTCTGTATAAATTGACTAAACTTTCTTAATCTTTGACGGTTGATAATGTTGACTTTTATCTATATAAATTAACTACATCTTTTGTATCTTGTTGGGTATGGGCTTGTTTAAATTAACTGTTTTATCTTGTTTGCATTAAAGTTTCCTTGACTTTCTGCTTGGAATGTCAATTAATATTAACGTTTTGTTGTATGAATTTGTTGTACGTGAGTATGTATGAGTGTGGGAGGGAGCCGGGAGCCGAGCGGACTGGACTGTGGTGGTGGTGGTGGGTGGGGGAATCAGTCATGAAGGATGTGTTTAACTGTGATAGGCAGATATGATTAGACTGCTGCTCAAAACAATGTAATGATTAATGGAAAACTCGCATGTACGTACGTATTTATCAAGTGATGCATCATTACCACAACATTACATCCACTATTATTACTATTACTACTATTACTATTACTACTCTTACTACATCTTTTTACGGCTTAGCATCCTTGGTAAGATAATCCATGGCCATCTCAATCATCCATTCACTTAGGCTTGTGTTGACGCACCAGCTGTTACTACTACCGTGCCTCCAAACATCCTGTACTGCACCTCCTTGTCCTCTCATGTCCCTGCTCATTGATAGCCTGGCATTGCATTCCAGCATCTACTGTGTGTCCTGTGCCGCCCTCCTTATGTACCACTACTGGGAGGCTGAAACAGAATCACACACACATAGTACACACATACACACATGCACACACACACACACACACACACACACACACACACACAGACACAGACATGTATTCTAGTATTTAAGGTGCTTGGTGTGTGTGTCAGGCAGTTGCTATGTTTGGTTCTGTCTGGTCATTTACTTAGTCCAGTGGTGAGGAGAGGAGAGGAGTCAAGCTGCAGGGGAGAAGTTGCCAAGCTCTCCCCCAGGAAAGACCAGAATCTGACATTAGACTTGTTTGGCAGACGTATTCAAACATTCATGAACGATTTTTATCCTGAGATGTCATAATTATGTATATGTATCAGTATAGAGGAAAACTGGAAAAACTATATGGTTTCTCACTTTCTCTCTCTCTATCTCTCTCAAGCAGGGCATTGGTGATACAACACATTTCACATTCTATTATTTCATCCCTTCTTTAACATGTTTCTCCTCTCTCATTTAACTCTTTCCCCATCCTCTCTCTTTTTTTTCTTCATATCTCTCCTTTCCCTTCCCTCATTAAAACATTTTCTTCATGTTATCATAGTATCCCAACCATCACCTTATTCCCTTTCATCAATCCCTCACCTCACTTCACCTCACATTCCTATAGTACATTCATAGTTACCATTACTCACCACTAGCCATCTGTATGTGTATGTGTGTACGCTGGCCCTGCTCTGTGTACCAGCCACAGTGTAGCAGATGTGTCCATTTAGTGGTATGTAGTGACCTGCCTCCTCCTCCTTCTCTTGCTTCTCCTCTTCCTCCTCTTTCTCCTCCTCTTCCTCCTCCATGTTCACCTCTGGACCACAGTGATATAGTCGTCGTTGTTATTGTTGTTGTTGTTGTTGTATCCAACGTTACATTCCTACCAGCTTGGTCCTCCTTGCTGCAGCATCCACTGGTGTTATTCTAAGTGCCTTATTATCATCGGTTCCACAGCGATTATGGCAACACTGTTGAGTAGCACAAAGGCTGGATCATACATACACCGTTTTGTTTCCTTTTCTTTGACAGCTAACAACACTTAATTAGCTGTTCTTGGTGGTGGGGGTCACTGAGCTGTCTGGGAACAAGCAGGTGCAGCAGCATTGCCTATACTGATGCTGGCACACACTGGCTGGCTCATGCCTCCCCTCCTGCCTTGTGTTACAATGGTGCATGAGGCGAGGGAATGTGTGAGTCAGTCAGTCAGTCAGCTGGTGAGTGAGTGTTGGTGTCCTGGTGTGTCCTCAGGCAGCAGTGGTGTGGGTCAGGTTCTGCAATGCTTCTGTGCTGCACCTCCATTACTTTCAAAGGCTCTAATTAAAGTGACACAGGTTTTTGAGGGTGCTTTTATGGTTCTAGTGACAGATTAACTAAATTTCTACTTAATGAACTGGAGAAGTAGTAGTGAGAAGCCAACAACTTACTTGTGCAGCCTTTGAAAGTATTGATGGTGAGAGAGCAAAGCATTTCTGAATCCAGTCCTTAGTCTTCGCTGTCCCTTGCTCCGAGTGTAGCAATGTTGGCTTAATATTAACCAGATTGTTGAAATTAATTTAGAAAAACTGTATCAGTTGCCCAGAGAGATGTAAGCGTACTGCGCTGAGCCTCAATGCATTGTGACAGCATTGGCGAGTATTGTACATACTACATACAGCATGTACAGCTGGAGACTTTTGTAATAAAATGTGCTGTGAACATCTGCTTTTTGTCTTGCTTCCTTCACAGTCCTCCTGCCATTGTCTCGGGGATCAGAGAACCTTTTCTCCTTTCCTTCTGTTGGCTCCGGCTCTCAACACAGGGGGGCTCTCCTCTCACTCCTGTACTGAACCTCGGGTATTAAACAATCTCTGCCTTCACTCTCCTCCCTTTCTGTCTGTTTGGTCTGCCTGTCCTAAATACATCCTCAACAAGACATGTTCTGTCCACTTTCAGCCTCCACTCATTTCCCTTGTTGCCCTCCACATCTGCTGGCCAGTTCACCGGCAGCTCCCTCTCTACATTCCAGTGATGTACCCTATGAACCTGCCACTCACCACACACTGGACAATGTGGTGATGATAGTGGTGGGTGGTGAGTGGTGTTGTGGTGGTGTTGGTGGTGGGTGGTGGGGGTGTTAGTGTTCAGCAGGGGTTTATATGGAGTTTTAGAAATGAATGCCAAGGTGACCCTGGCCATGCACAGAGCAGTGTGCCTCACAATTTATTGTCAGGCACATGGCAAGGTGCTGAATGAGTACATATAACACCAAGTATGTGGTGCATTATGGGAAGGCAGAGGACAGTGTGTTGCTCACAGCCCAGTGCACTAAATACACACCGGTGTGGTGCAGTGATAGCCGGCTGTGTCTATCCAGACCTGTGGAGGAAATGTTACTTGCAAGATATAAGTAATTGTGTGTAAGTACGCTTATTAAGTGAAGGAGAAAGTAAATCAATAAATAATTCATGTCAAAAAAACATAATAAAGAAATAGAAAGGAAAAGGTATATAAAAACTTGCATAAGAAACATTCCTTTATGAGAATAATAATATTCCACAAGAAGAGTCTCTCTCTCTCTCTCTCTCTCTCTCTCTCTCTCTCTCTCTCTCTCTCTCTCTCTCTCTCTCTCTCTCTCTCTCTCTCTCTCGGTAAATTAGAGAGGGAAATTAAGAAAAATACTTCAATACTTCTTCACAATTATTGTAAAGTCAGAGAAGCAGTTTACTTTCACTAATCTTCTTTACGCCTCCTCCTCCTCCTCCTTATGTTTGCATTAAATAACACTCAATTATCATACTGGAATATTCTCCATATCTTCCTTCACTCTCTACTCAATTTAGCCACTTGTGTGTGTGTGTGTGTGTTTGTGTGTGCATTTCTGCTGAGTAATGTATGTGGCATTTTAAGGTGAAGGCCATGTGTGTGCGTGTGAGTGTGTGTGTGTGTGAGAGTGTGTGAGTGTGTGTGTGTGTGTGTGTTGGTGTGTGTGTGTGTGTGTGTGTGTGTTGGTGTAAGTGTGTTGTAATTGGTATAATCATTGCATACATAAGCACAGATTGAGAGTCAAGCACCTATCACCTTTACTATAAATAATCTGTTTATTCTATACCCGGTGGTGTAGACAATGAGTGTACTAGATCATTGCACACTTATTGGGACCACTATGTACCACACTCACCCCTCCTCCCTGGGTCTCAGCCACCTCACCTACATACAAATGTCACTCTATTGCTAACACACAAACAAAGGCAGACCTAACTTTTAATGGCCTAGTCCCTCTCTGTCTCAAAAAACACTACTTCTGTACACTTTTATGCATCATTACTCATTCTTTATATGTTTGACACAGATAAACAGATAGACAAATAGGTACAAATAGGTTAATAGATAGATAGATAGGTAGACTTTAGATAAATAGGTAAGTAGATGATAGGTACATAGATAGATAGATTGATAGACACCTAGATAGATACCACTCATAGATAGACAGATAAATAGATGCACTGATAGATAGAAGTAAGCAGGTATTGAGTTAAAAAAAGTCTTGAATGCTGTAAATCTTATTAGCATTTAATCTATATAGATACTGGATAGTCTTGTATCACTCACACACACACACACACACACAGGTGACATATTAAACCTTTCTCTCTCTCTCTCTCTCTCTCTCTCTCTCTCTCTCTCTCTCTCTCTCTCTCTCTCTCTCT
>JAHFWG010000449.1:13853-24664 GCA_020233015.1 Callinectes sapidus | reverse complement strand
CTCTCTCTCTCTCTCTCTCTCTCTCTCTCTCTCTCTCTCTCTCTCTCTCTCTCTCTCTCTCTCTCTCTCTCTCTCTCTGTCCTCCTCCTACTACTAATACTAATACTACTGCTTTTGCAAGAACCACTATTGCTACCACCATCACCACCACCACCACCTGCCAGTGAGATATTTATGGCTAACCACACAGAAAACTCTCTTCCTTCACTCAAAACTACATGCATCTAACTATACATAAATTCATTCTCCCCCTCTCCCCCAAAAAAAGAAAAAAAGGAAAAAAACTATGATTTTTTTCTTAACCTTTAAGGGAATAACACCTCAGTGGGTCTTTTTTTTAGCAGGTTTAATTTGGGACTCCTTTCTTGTAAAAAAAATAGATAAATAGATACAAAACTTAATAGGTAAATCTCAGGTGTGCCCAGACTACAGTAGCATAACAGGTGGTTAATGAGTCTCATCCTACAATACAAACCAGTGAGCTCAAGGTTCCTCTGCCTCACCTACACCTTCAACCCGACCTTGCAAGGCTATACACACACACACGCACACACACACACTTACACACACACAGGCACACACTCACACACACACAGGCATAGACACAGGCACATATGTTACCCATTTGTCTTCTTATTTGTATCATAGTTAAATTTTATCAGGTCTATTAGGGATAAAGATTAGAAAATGTATGAAATATGTTGGTAGTGATGGTGGTGGTGGCTGTAGTAGTAGTAGTAGTAGAAGTAGAAGGAGGAGGAGAAGGAGGGGGAGGAGGTGAAGGATGTGTGGGTAGAGGAAGATGAGGAGGAGGAGGAGGAGAAGCATACAAATTAGTAGAGGTAGTAATAGCAGCAGCAGTAGTAGTAGTAGTAGTAGTAGCAGCAGTAGCAGTAGAAGTTGTGATGGTGAAGAGTGAGTGGTGATAGTGATATTTAAGCAATCTAACCTAATGACTCAGCTCACCCATGTGTATTGTGACAGTAGATGTGAGACTGATGCAGCAGGTCACACACACACACACACACACTATCACTGGTCAGCCTATACAATTAATTAGACCTAACAATCAAGCTCTATACTTCCTTATTTTTCCATTTCAGTCTGTAGATTAGGTCAATTTAGGTCACAGCAGAATATAAGAGTGGTATCAATGTAATTAACTTATTTCTTTATTTCTATCTATTCATTCACTTATCTATTCATCTATTTTTTGTTAATGCTATACTTCCTATAATCAAACCATATTTCTTATTATTCATCCCCATTTCTTGTAATTAAAACCTATTTCTTGAGTTCTATGCTCAATGTCATTTTCTCCCCATTAATATATTTCTCTTTTATCATTGAACACTTTATTGAACCTTCCTTTGTTCTATTATCCATTTTCTTCATAATTAAACCATATTTCCTTGAGTTCTTCTATAGTCTTTCATCATAACACCTTATTTCTTGAGCCCCCCTTGTTCTAACTGTTCTTTGTATTTTTTTCATAACCAATGTTATTCTTACATGGCTGATTATCTGAGTGTTCCTTGAAAGTTCATAAGGTTTCTGCGTGCTTCGTGTGTGTGTGTGTGTGTGTGTGTGTGTGTTAGAATTCTGTATGTTAATCTGTGTTCCTTAATGGTAATAGTACTGCCTGTGTGTTTGTGTGACCTACTGTTGTGAAGTGCTAAAGGTGAGGTCTAATATATATTACTGCTATATTGATGCTTGGTTCACTACTCTTGTGTAACTTTAAGACTGACTGACTGACTGACAAAATTAATACTTCTTTTACAGTTTATTTCCCATGATTTTGATTTATTACTTGCCTTCCATACACTACTAATATAATCTATCTTTTCTATTATATTGTAGCTAATTTTCTTTAATATATTATTTCAATTAGTTCATTTTTCATTATCTACTTATCTGATCAGTCCATTTCTTTCTGACATTACTAATAATCTTCTTCTTTCTTGTTACTGTTATTAATTTGCTGTAATATTACTAGCACAGTGAACTTAAACAGTACAATTTTTCTTGAGCAAAACATCACTAGTCTTTCAATTACTTCTCTCATCTCCAAGCAAACTACAAGTGACATTTTATTGATGCTTTTCTTACCAAACATCAGGAAACTTTTACCCTGCTTGTGTTTTTATAGCATGGAAACACACCAGTGATATCTGTCAAGTGTCTCTTGCTGTGCAGCTCTGTGGGAATTAAGTCTGCCTTTTTTTAACCTCTGAGAGAGAGAGAGAGAGAGAGAGAGAGAGAGAGAGAGAGAGAGAGAGAGAGAGAGAGAGAGAGAGAGAGAGAGAGAGAGAGAGAGAGAGATAGGAATTAACCATTTATTTTATCTCTTAGGAAAAAGAATATTAAAGAAGTGAACAGGTATTTTCCTTAGGGACCTTCTATTATAAGAAAAAGTAGACATTTTTTCCATAATCATTAATCTGATTGTTCATTTTTACAACATTAAAAGTAAAGAAGGGATACAATATGCTTTTTTCTTTGATCTATTTATTCATTCTATCATGTTTTTCCCCACCACAGACCCCCTCACTCATTGAAAGTAGGCAGGCAGGCAGTAACACAGTCTGATCTTTGTGTGTATCAAACTCTGGACTTATTTTTCTTCTCTTTAATGTTACTAAGTCACAATGTAACATTTTACCCTATATACCTTTCACACTACCAGGACTCTCACCCCTCCTTTGTAATGATCTTCTTCTCTTCTCCAGTTCTCTAATTTATTTCTTCATCTTCTTTTTCTTTACTGATTTCACCCTCTCCTTCCTCTTCCTTACTGATCCAAGCCTCCTCTTCACTGATTTCTTCTTTATCTTCCTCTTTACTCTTCCTCCTTCACCTCAGCCGCTGACCTCACACACAGCCTCCCCCTCACTCATCTCGTTGCGTATTTATCACTCTATTTTCCTCATAGCCTCACCATTTATCTCATTTATAGTTCCCTCTTTCTTCCTCCCTCCCACATATCTTCCTTCTCTTGTGTTCTTTATTACTCACAAGAACGATGACAAAATGTATTATAAGACAAGCCTCGTTTAATAAATACACACCCAAATAACACGCTAGGCTAAAGAGAGAGAGAAAAAATATGTATAATAATTTAACTGAGCTGTCTGAGGCGAGGGCACGTCACTCAGAGAGAGAGAGAGAGAGAGAGAGAGAGAGAGAGAGAGAGAGAGAGAGAGAGAGAGAGAGAGAGAATATTACTTTTAGAATTGTTTATCTTGATAAACAGAAAAATCGAGCGGAAAGAACCAGAGAGAGAGAGAGAGAGGATGGAGCGGGTGGGGGAGGCAGCGAGTGACCCCAGCAGATGTCAAGGTCTTCTTAGCCAGTATTTAAATGTGAGAACGACCACTCCACGCTACTCATTGCTCTTTCAAGCCGCCATGGAGGTGGGTGTGCGCTGCTGCGGTGGTGTGGTGTGGTGTGGTGCCGTGTTGTGGTGATGGCGTGTGCTAGTGGTGTTGGAGTGCGTGGTGGTGTGTCGTTGAAGTGGTGTGTGTGTGTGTGTGTGTGTGCATGATGTGTGGTTTATGTGTGTGTGAGTGTGGGTGGCTGGGGAGTGGGGAGATTAAGTTATTTGAGCTACATACTCAATTAAGATGATTTCTCCAGTCTATGTATTGTACAGTTGGGGCGTGGGGGGAGTTCACACTGTACTTTATCTACTATGCCGTTTTGAGCACACGCGTAAAGCACACATGGTCAAAATTTCGCGCTCCAAAAGGCCCTCCTTTGCCTAGCGCGGTGTCACTCTATGCCCGGGAAACCATAATAATATTAATAATAATATTATTATGTATGCTGTGCCAAGGATTCTTATAATGTCCTTGTGCTGCGCCGTCCCATTGCCGTTATCCTGAGTGAATCCAATGTTAACGACAAGTTAGCTGTAATGTACAAGTAACCTTTAGTCTAGACAACATAATCTTTCTACGCCGTTTACTGGGGATACAATGATAAAGGTAACCGCATAGTGAGACATCAGCCGTGAGTCCCTTACTGAATCCGCCACTGTGTGTGTGTGTGATGGTTGTAGCCTATGTGGTGTGTGGTGGTGTCGGTATGGGTCACGTCAGTGTTGTGTGGTGTGTGCTGGTGGTGATGTGGTGTGATGTGGTGGTGTATATCGTGTGCATGGTGAAGGTGGTGGAGTGGATATATTCTAGTAGTATTAGTATTAGTATTATTATTAGTAGTAGTTTAGTAATGTAACTGTTTTCATGATTATTCAATGTATGGTGGTGGTGGTGGTGGTGATGACGATAGCTGAAAAAGAATAAGGAGATAAATAGAATTGCTTTATATTAAGAGAGAGAGAGAGAGAGAGAGAGAGAGAGAGAGAGAGAGAGAGAGAGAGAGAGAGAGAGAGAGAATTACCTTATATTATTATTGACTTTTTTCTTATATTAAACTGGATCAGGACTAGGAGAAATTTCTGAGCTGCTGACCTCTCCTCCTCCTCCTCCTTCTCCTCCTCCCCCTCCTCCTCTTCCTCCTCCTCCTCCTCCTCGTTATAATTCTATATTCTCCTTTCTCTTTTATTTTTCATCTTACCTCTCACTATCATTTGCCTCTCCCTCTTTCTCTCCCTTCTATTCCCCTTCTCCTTTTTTTCAACCGGTTTAAAAAGTTGCATGATTATAACAATAGTCAAATGTTTCTAGACTTGTGCCGATTGAAGAAAAAGAAAACGCTCGTCATTATTTCTTTGCCAATATGTATTTTTTTGCACTCCAACTTATCTTGCTCTCATATTTCTTGCACTTTCTTTTCTTCTGGTGTGTAATCCTGTCACTTCTTTAGGCAGTTTGTCGTACTTTATCTCTGCATTGGTAACTGGAGCGTGAATGATCTAACACCGTATTAACAGGCAGGATTTTATTGGCTCAGTGGCTACACATATACAGCTCTTGTCCTCAGAATGCCTCCAGATCCCTATTCAGAAAGGTTTTGCTCCCTCAGTTCTCACTAAGACTACTTTCAAAGGCCACAGAGATGATCAGCAAGATTCTCAACACTGCTTCTCCCCCTGATAATGCAGAAATGTTGTTAATCTGTCGCTAGAACCGTAAAAAAGATTGGTAAAAAACTGTGTAGCTTCAAGTAGAGCATCAATGAGTGGTAGGTTATTCTCTCTCTCTCTCTCTCTCTCTCTCTCTCTCTCTCTCTCTCTCTCTCTCTCTCTCTCTCTCTCTCTCTCTCTCTCTCTGTGCTCAATACATAGGTACTTTTTTTCTTTTTTTTCACAATTACAAACGGCTGACATTTCCTTACTTTCTTTTCTTTTGCTCACTTTCAGTTTGACCTTGCCTTACTTCTCTCTCTCTCTCTCTCTCTCTCTCTCTCTCTCTCTCTCTCTCTCTCTCTCCCTCTCTCTCTCTCTCTCTCTCTCTCTCTCTCTCTTATCCCGTTAAGTCATCGAGGCAGAGAAACTGGATCCCTTTAACATTCTAGTTTCCCCCAATCCCCTCCCCCTTTCTCGAAGTAGCGTGTGTGATTCTGCAAACAATATAATATTATGACGTCACCTTATAGATCAGTGTGTCAGTGGAGAGTGCAAAGGGTGAGTGACTCGTGGGCTGTTTATAAGGCGGGTGTTGACTCACTTTCGTCTGTCTGGCTTGGTGTTCATCTCCAGTTACCTATGAACTTATGAGAGCCGTCTTCTGGCTGAATCATATTGTTGCTCTCTCTCTCTCTCTCTCTCTCTCTCTCTCTCTCTCTCTCTCTCTCTCTCTCTCTCTCTCTCTCTCTCTCTCTCTCTGTGAACCTGTTTTAACTCACCACACCGGGTTTACTGTAATCATTTGCAATTTTATTTTCTAATTTGATCCCTCGTTCTCTTCCTGGTTAACCAATACATTGTTCTCGCGGCAGAAGATGGTGGTGTGGGCGTCAGTGGTGTTGTGGGTGGCTGTGGGCCTAACATGGGCGTCCCCTCTGCCTCAGGTACGTAAAATTGTGTGTATGTGTGTGTCTCTACCAAAGATATGGTAAATGAGATGCATTGCTGCTATAAATGCGTAAAGACTTTTAAAATTTGCTTCTCTCTTGCGCTGCTTCAATATAAAGAGAAAAGGAAGGGAGGAAGGTTAATTAACACATCATACATATGTATAGTAATGTGTAATAGTAATGATGTGTCTCAGAGCTTTCCTTTTGCCATTACTTACGACTGTCCATCCCATACAGCGTGAAGCGTTAGGAACCACGACCTTCATCACCCCACAAGTGCAGCAGCAGGAACAGCAACAATTACAGAACGCGTCCCTCATCACGGAGCAAATCTTGAGGAATATCATGAACAATGCGTTAACCTTCGGCTCTCCTCTTCTACGTAATTCCCTGGAACGTGACCTAAGCTTCATGTTGGCGTCGTCCACCCCAGGATTGTTCAACTCAGGGCTGTCCCTTCACTCTGGCAGGAACATTGACACGGGCAGCAGGTTGTTTGACGCTCTGCTCACCAACCTCCGCACTGGAGCAGTGGAGAGGGAGCTGGCTAACATGTTAGCGGGTGAGCAAGCTAGAGGCTTCACCTTTCCCGGGATTGGCTTCAGGGGTTTCTCAGGAAGGAGTTTCGTGAATGGAGGGTTCGGAGGCACAGGTATTGGCCCCAACTCCCCCGTGGTGATGGTGTTCCTCACCAGCCCTAACTCCCTGTCCCGCGTCGTCAGCATGTTCCCCAACTCACCCATCGTCATCAGCAACACAGGGCTGCCCACCGGTGATATCTTCACCCCAGCACCCTCCCCCTTCTCCAGCCTGTTCCCCCAGGGTGACCAGCTCTCCCCCATGCTGCAGAGGTTCCTTTTGGGAGACCTGTCCATCCCAGGGGTGGGGCCGCAGCCTGACCAGGACCTGGCCTCCCTGGACCAGGCGCTGGTGGGCAGGAGGCGTGGTCCATCTCAGTCCTCCAGAGGCAGAGTCACGAATCAGCTGGAGCGTGGAGAGATCGCCGCCAAGACACCGGCAACAGGCCAGCAAGCGGTCATGGAGGGCAGCAGAGTGGTGGCGCTGCCCTCTGCCGTGGCCGCCATCCCCGCCCTCGCCAGACTGCCACTCAGCGAAGCCATCCAGCCCTCCGCCGCCACACAGGGCCAGGGCGCCGCTCAGACCCAGGACCAGACTCAGTCCCAAGGCCCAATTCAGTCCCAGACTGAAACTGAGTCCCAAGCGCAAACTCAGTTCCAGACCCTAACTCAGTCCCAAGGAAAAATTCAGTCCCAAGTTCAGACTCAGTCGCAGGCTGTAACTGAGTTCCAAGCACAAACTGAGTCCCAGACTGAAACTCAGTCCCAGGCACAAACTGAGTTCCAGGTAAACTCTCAGTCCAAGAACAGCACTCAGACCAGTACAACACCATCAGACCCAGGCAGCAGCAGCAGCAGCAGCAGCAGCAGCAGCAGCAGCAATGCTGCGGCACCGCACAAGATGATGCCGGTGGCCATCATCTTCCCCGACACAGAGTCCATGCCACCTGCCGCCGCCGCCAAGATGTCCCCACTGGCCATTGTGTTCCCCGAGGTGACCATGACCACGCCCCACGACACCCCCGCTGACGATACCCACCAGACCGACACTCAGACACAGGGGGAACCTCAGTCCCAGGCCATATCCCAGTTCCAGACTGAGACACAGTCCCAGGCCATCTCGCAGTCCCAAGCCGAGACACAGTCCCAGACCACCTCGCAGTCCCAAGCCGAGACACAGTCCCAGGCCACCTCGCAGTCCCAAGCCGAGACACAGTCCCAAGCCACCTCGCAGTCCCAATCCGAGACACAGTCCCAGGCCACCTTGCAGTCCCAAGCCGAGACACAGTCCCAGGCCACCTCGCAGTCCCAAGCCGAGACACAGTCCCAGGCCACCTCACAGTCCCAAGCTGAGACGCAGTCCCAAGCCGAGACTCAGTCCCAATCCACTTCACAGTCCCAAGCTGAGACTCAGTCCCAAACCACCTCACAGTCCCAAGCTGAGACACAGTCCCAAGCCGAAATACAGTCCCAAGCCACCTCGCAGTCCCAAGCTGAGACACAGTCCCAATCCACTTCACAGTCCCAAGCTGAGACACAGTCCCAATCCACTTCACAGTCCCAAGCTGAGACACAGTCCCAATCCACTTCACAGTCCCAAGCTGAGACACAGTCCCAATCCACTTCACAGTCCCAAGCTGAGACTCAGTCCCAAACTACCTCACAGTCCCAAGCTGAGACACAGTCCCAAGCCGAAATACAGTCCCAAGCCACTTCGCAGTCCCAAGCTGAGACACAGTCCCAATCCACTTCACAGTCCCAAGCTGAGACACAGTCCCAATCCACTTCACAGTCCCAAGCTGAGACACAGTCCCAAGCCGAAATACAGTCCCAAGCCACTTCACAGTCCCATGCCGAAATACAGTCCCAAGCCACTTCACAGTCCCAAGCTGAGACACAGTCCCAAGCCGAAATACAGTCCCAAGCCACTTCACAGTCCCAAGCTGAGACACAGTCCCAATCCACTTCACAGTCCCAAGCCGAAATACAGTCCCAAGCTGAGACGCAGTCCCAAGCCGAAATACAGTCCCAAGCTGAGACGCAGTCCCAAGCCGAAATACAGTCCCAAGCTGAGACGCAGTCCCAATCCACTTCACAGTCCCAAGCTGAGACACAGTCGCAAGCCACCTCGCAGTCCCAAGCTGAGACTCAGTCCCAAGCTGAGACAGAGTTCCAGGCTGAGACACAGTCCCAAGCCACCTCGCAGTCCCAAGCTGAGACACAGACCCAAGCTGAGACACAGTCCCAAGCCACCTCGCAGTCCCAAGCTGAGACTCAGTCCCAAGCCAAGACTCAGTCCCAAGCTGAGACACAGTCCCAAGCTGAGACTCAGTCCCAAGCAACCTCACAGTCCCAAGCTGAGACACAGTCCCAAGCTGAGACTCAGTCCCAAGCAACCTCACAGTCCCAAGCCACCTCACAGTCCCAAGCTGAGACACAGTCCCAAGCTGAGACACAGTCCCAAGCTGAGACTCAGTCCCAAGCAACCTCACAGTCCCAAGCCACCTCACAGTCCCAAGCTGAGACTCAGTCCCAATCCACTTCACAGTCCCAGGCAGGAACACAGTTCTTGGGTGACACTCAGTTCCACACTCAAATTGAGTTCCCTGGCCAGGTTGAGTCCCAGGGCCACATCGAGTCCCCGGATGTCCTGCAGTCTGTGGATGGCGTGAGCCGGGGTCTGGCCGAGGAGGCGGGCGTGGTGGTGAGTCACTTGACGCGCGGCGACGCCCCGGACCAGCTGACCCGCCGTCTTGGCACCGCTTCAGACGCCGCCGCTGGCACCGGGAGCAGGCTAATCAACCGCGGCAGAACACTGAACGCCGACACGGTGGCGCGACAGCAGGGCAGCAGGGGTAGGCAGCAGCTCAACACTGCAAGACAGCAGGTTACCAATGGCAGGCAGCAGCAGTTCAGCACAGCGAGGCAGCGAGGTAATGGCAGGCAACAGCAGCAGCAACAGCAGCAGGTCAGCACAGCGAGGCAGCGAGTCTCTGCTTTGGACCAAGGAGAACTCAATGCAGCAGGACAGCAAACCACACTTGAGCGACACAGCTCCACCGTGGCGCTGCAAAACTCTGCTTCAGCCTCCTCGGCGCAGCAGCAGCAGGACGCCACCGCTGAGCAGCAGCAGCAGCAGGAGCAGCAGCAGCGGGCTTCCATAGCTGAGCTGCAGACATCTGCTGTTGAAGAGGAGACGTTAACAGGTGAACAGCAGAATGTAGCTGGACAAACAGCGGCTGAACAACAGGAGTCTCTAACTGAAGAGCAGTCCTCCGCAGCTGACCACCTGGAACAGCAGACCTCCATTACAGAAGGACAGGAGTCAACCTCAGAACAGCAGACACTCAGCGGCCAACAAGCTGCCGAAGATGTGCAAGATTCCACTGCAGCACAACAGGACACCTCCACCCTCGAACAGCAGGAACAGCAGCAGCAGCAGCAACAACAAGCTTCCGCTATAGAGCAGCACAGCTCTACGGTGAGACAGCAAAACTCAGCTTCACAACAGTCATCTTCTACAGCTGCACAACTCGCTACCACTGCAGAACAGCAGAGTTCTACATCGAGACAGCGAGGTAGTGCAGCACGACAGCAGGTAGTAGGAGAACAGCAGCAGTTGGTTACTGAACAGCAACGAGGCAGCAGAACACGTCAGCAGGTGGTTACAGAACAGCAGAGAGGTAGCAGAGCACGGCAGCAGGTGACAGCAGAACAACAGCGAGGCAGCAGAGCGCGGCAACACGTAGTAGGAGAACAGCAGCGAGGGAGCACAGCACGGCAGCAAGTCACAAATGGAGCGCGACAGCGCAGCAGTACAGCACGGCAGCAAGTTTTGGGGAGTGAACAACAGCGAGGCAGCAGCACAGCACGCCAGCAAGGCAGCAGCACAGTGAGACAGCAGCAGGAGTTGGAAGCCTCTCAAGCCGTGGACCAAAGCACAGCAGCACAGCAAAGCAGCTTCACTCAACAACACACCGCTACTGCAGCAGAACAGGATGCTGTGACACAACAACAGATCTTCACAACAGAACAGCAGACCTCCGATGGTGAGGAAACTTTCACAGCAGAACAGTCTGCGGCAACAGAGCAGGACGTCATTGCTGAGCACACTTCTGGCACCGGGGAGCCTTCAGCAGCAGCAGCAGCAGCAGGACTGGAGAGCACTGGGCCTGAGCAGACTCTGGCAGCAGAGCAGCAGGGCACTGAGGCGCAGCAGATTTCAACAGCAGATCAAAATGCTGAGACCGA
>JAHFWG010001347.1:0-25158 GCA_020233015.1 Callinectes sapidus | reverse complement strand
GGGTGATCACAGAGATAAAAATCTAAATTGGAATAATCAGATAAATAATGTATACTCTAAATCATCAACGATATGTGGAATATTATACAAGGTACGTAACCATCTGACTACCGAATCAATGATAAGTATCTACTACTATGTTACCTTCATTTTATATAGTGTGTGGGTATGTACCTGGCCTCTCTTCATTAATAAATTAAAAATAGCACAATATAAAATCTTAAGGTGTATATTCTATAGAGGTAAATTTGATTCCACATATAATACATTCTCAGATTACAGGCTTTAAAATGTGTTTCCTATTCATAACTACGTTATCCTCCTTTTTATATTAATTAAAAAAAAAAAATATTTATATATAAAGGGAACTCCATTCTTTAGAGTATCACAAAGTACTTACTGCACCAGAAATAATAGTGATAATTTAGTTTGTCAGCAATAGTGTATAATTGTTTTAAAATAGTATCTTTTATTTTGGCCCACAGATAAGGAATGCTTTACCTATTGATATAAAAAAAACATTTACAATGCTGGAAATATTAATCAATCTAAAAAGAAAATAAAGAATTATGTGTTTCCTCTCCAACATTTGTAACCTTATTGTTATTAATATTATTATTATTAGTATTTTTATTGTTATTATTATTGTTATTATTATGCTACTGTTATTATTATTGCCACTACAAATTTGTCATTATTATCTATTTCACGATTGCACACTTTTATTTACTCATTTATTTATATTCATGTTTATATAGTCCCTTACTACTATAACTCATAGAACGAACCACAGCTAAACTTTGATATGATATTTGAAATGAAAAATGTATCTGTCAAGGAGCTCTAGCTCGACACGTCTTGCCTATATCTATTATTAGATATATGTATTTGTATATATATGTTTAATTCTGGCAATAATCTTACTTACTCTCTCCCTCACTTACTCACTCACTCACTCACTCACTCACTCACTCACTCACTTACTTACTTACTTACTTACTTACTTACTTACTACTTAGTTTATTCATACTCTTGTAAACAATATCAAACCCATGATTTTCCATTCTATATTTCATGTTGAGCATGTCAACATCATCACATTTAGTTTCTGTAAAACAAATAATATCACAATCATTGATGAAACCAACAAAATCTGCAGAGAGAAGCAGAGAGACAATATATAGAGAGGCATTTGGTTAGTATGCGCTACAAGGGTAACAGTTGTAACAGCTTAGGCATGTGCCGTTACCACAATTCTGAACCCAACCAAATCACACAAACTAGTGTGTGTGTGTGTGTGTGTGTGTGTGTGTGTGTGTGTGTGTGTGTGTGTGTGTGTGTGTGTGTGTGTGTGTGTGTGTGTGTGTGTCACAAAGCTTTCGGGTACATATTTGGTATTTGTCCTTTGTCTGACGTGAATGTATGTAACAGTGCTGCAGTACAGTAATGTATCTTTGAGTTACACATTAATTTCATGTTCCATTAAAACTGGTAACACCATTGGAAAGTGTACTATATGATGGAAGGTGTATAGAAGGTCATTCTCGCTTGATTAGTGATTCCCAACCTATGGGTAATTATCCACAAGTGCTGCACTTCACTTCATTTTCTCGTCCTAGTAACACGATTATACCCAAAGTTATGGGGTGCTGGACTGCCTACACCTCGCTATAGGGGTTGCTGAGGCCGGGAAAGGAAAAGCTGGAGGCAGGTATTGTAAGACACCACCTAGCACACACCTTAGGTCACACTTTGTATCACTAGACACGCAATGAACCATCTGCACACTATATAGATAAACAAGAAAATTGAGTAATTACATTACAATCTGAACACATTACTTCCCTAACTGTGTTCATGCCGCTTCAAAAGCTCAATAGACAATGATTGACACTAACTTCTCCCAATCTTACTGTGACCATTGACATTGACACCGATAATATCATACCACCTGTTATATATTGGCGCTTCTTTCTCTTTGTATACTCTTTCGTTCCATACCGTTCTTCCACATATTCAGTCCCACACACTTCACTTCTCTGTCTATCTCGCTCTTCAATTTCCTCACATCCCATTCAGATCCCACTCTACCTCCACTTGTCGCAATTCATTCACGTTCATCTTGGTTTCTCCCAGCCATCCTCATCCCCCACACCACTTGCAATGCGTTCCTCTCTGTAATTCTCATCCATCTCTTCCTACACTTACTTCCACTTTCATTCTTTCATCATCCATTCTTTCAATCCTAATCTTATACCTGAGTGTTGATTTTATTAACCTTTCCCTAAAAGTACTCCAATCCATGTCACCTCTCAAAGCTTCTACTGCTGTGTACCTTGGTGCATTCAATCCTAATCTTCCAACCCATTGGTTAGCCAAGCTTAACTTCTCATTCTTTGCCTTTTCACACCCATTTTGACTCATCTCCATCCCCAGGTACTTATATTCTATCACCTAATCCAGCTCATTTTCTCCTATTATCCATACTGCAATGCTTTCATCTTCTGACCTATTCACAATCATTCTTATATTTTTCTCACTACTAAACCTAACTAAACCTAACTCCATAGCTATCCACTAAAGTAAACTTTGCAACTCATCTGCTGATTCACTCATAACCACTACATCATCCACATACAGTAGCACACCTATCCTGTCATTCCCCACTCTTACACCTGCATTCATTCTTCTCATTCTCGCTACTAACTCCTCTGTATACGAGCTGAAAAGGGTTGGTGACAATATGCATCCTTGTGTAACTCCTCTTTCACCCAGTCTGTTTCAATATCTCCTAATCTGTATTTAGCCCGTGTCAACATACATGCTTCGCACTATATTGGTTATCATCGCACTCAACCCAATCTTTCCTAAGACTTTACCTAGCATTTCCCTGTCCACCCTATCATGTGCTTTCTCTAAATCTAGAAAGCCTAAATATAGTTTACCTCCATCCTTCCTTTTTTTAACAATCATTTCATTCACCACAAACACATTATCCTCAGCTCTCCTGTCCACACGGAAACCATTCTGCTCCTCACCTAACACTCCCGCTCGTCCAATCCATTTACACAGCACTGCATTGAACACTTTACCTACTGTATTCACTAATGCAATCGGCCTGTAGTTCTTCAACTCATTCATACTCTTATATCCTCCCTTGTGCAACAGTCACCCTACATTCATTCCACATTCTTGGCACTCTCTCCTCCTCCCATACCTGGTTACATAGCTCAGTCATCCTATCAATCACAACCTCTTCACCATTTTTATACATTTCATACGGAATTCCATCTAGGGCTGCTGCCTTCCAAATCTTTTGCCTTCTCACACATTTCTCCACCTTCTCCCTGTTGATTCTCTGGTTCAGTTATTCTGCATTCTTCCTTTCCAGTGTCACACATCCTTCTCTCAACTCGGATACTTCACCTCCTCCGTTTTCTTCCCAGAATTCATTAACCACTCTTCTCATGTCCTCTATGTCTGTCACCAGTGCCCCATTCACCCTTAGGCTCTCCACATGCTCACTGTCAGGCATCCCCTCACCCCTCAGAAATCTATGCCATTCTCGGCCACCTTCCACACCTTTCTCTCTCAGGGACTGGATCACATTTCTCTCATACCTAACTTTAGCACTCTCATACCTAACTTTAGCATTCATTATCTTTCCTTTCACCACTCGTTGCTAGCTTGCATATGCTGTCCATGCATTCTGGTACTCACTCGCAGCCTTCTCTTTCTCAAATGCCTGCAGAACCTATTCAGTCTCTTTCTCTCTCTCCTAGCATTCTCGATCTCCCCATTCCACCACGGATTGCATGGACGCTTTCTGGCACTAATACTCACCTAACCTATCTGGCTGACTGCTGCGTTCTTTACATTCTCGACAAATCTATCATTCATCTCGTCCATACCATTCAAACGTTCATTCTCCCAGCGTCTCTCACTCGTCTATCTGGAAATTCTCCCATACTACACCTCTCAAACTCCACTTTCTCCTCTTAGTGTTTGGAGTCTTTCCCTCTCTTCCATACAGCTTACACTCAAGCACCAGCATGTTATGGTCCGAGACAATGTCAATCGTTCCATCCTCATCAATCCACATGCGGTCAACAATCGCACGCATTCTCCCATTCACTAGAGCATAGTCAATCGCTGACTCCTCTGGTTCCTAGCACACCACGTTACATGTCCTTCTGCCAGGGCCTCATTTACATTCTTCAAGTCCATCTCATTAACAAACTCATGAATCATGTCACCATTCCTATTCATTTGTTCACCTAAAATACTTACATGAGCATTCATGCAGGCCCAAGTAAGTCGTGTTCTTGATGCTACAGGTGGCTCAGCATCGCTCCAGTAGAGACAACAGGCTTTTGGATTGGTATTCACTCATGCACAGGACAAACAAAAGAAAAACAATAAAAAAAATGCAATATCTTATACATCCAATAGTTTCTCTCATTCACATTTGCACACTGTGCCCTAGCTCAGAAGATAAGATACCACCCAGCAGGCTACCATCATACCACCTCTCATACAGCGAGGCTTCTTTCTCCTTGTACTATCATTCCATTCTATACCATTCTTCCATATATTCAGTCCCACACACTTCACCTCTCTGTTTATCTCACTCTTCTATTTCCTCACATCCCATTCAGCTCCCGCTCTGCCTTCTCTTACACAATCCACTCACACTTGTTTTAACTCTTGGGCCCGTACCAAGAGTCACGAAGGTTGAGCGACGAAGGTACAAGGGAAGGATGATCGGTACCAAGAGTCGGTAGCATTTTTGGAACGAGGGTTCGGTCGAGCGACGGAGGGAAGACACGGTACCCCCCGTGTCTTGCCGCTTACCTTCGAGGAAAAATATATCTATATTCCAAATTTAATGTGATAAATAGTTGTAATTCAGTTACTACGATCTCATAACATTTTTTTTATTTGGAAAGTCATCTAGTTCAGCTGCAGCGAATATGTTTTTGTCATTTTTACAACAACTGCACGAGCCTTCACCGCACAGAGGAACCAGCTGCCCGCCAAGCGAGAACCTGCGTCGCCGCCCCCCTCCTGGTTTTTTCTACTGCTGTAATTTCACTCCACGGGTAAGTAACACTGAACTTAACATTACATTAATTGTTATCTTTACTGAGCACGTTATGATAACATACAAATGGCGAGTTAGATGCCTTACCAAGTCGAGAACAAGGAGTGCCAAATAGCAGGTGGCCAGGACGTCAGTGTATGTATAGTATGGCTGTAATAATACTGCTTGTGTATGTGCATTACATGTGGTGGATGGAACTTAGGCAGCACTGTGTGTATGCAACATACCTGGTAGGTGGAAGTTAGGCTGCACTGTGTCCTGGTAGATGGAAGTTAGGCTGCACTGTGCGTGTGTGTGTGTGCATTGTACCTGGTAGGTGGATGTTAGGGTGCACTGTGTGTGTGCATTACTCCTGGTAGGTGCATGTTAGGCTGTAATGTGTGTGTGTGTGTGTGTGTGTGTGCATTGTACCTGGTAGGTGGATGTTAGGCTGCACTGTGTGTGCATTATATAGCTGGTAGGTGGAAGTTAGGCTTCATTGTTTGTGTGCATTACACCGGGTAGGTGGGGGCAAGGTTGGGGTGTGTGTGTGTGTTTAAGTGCACTATACCAGTTCATTCCCCGTAAGAAAATAGGGTAGACAAATACACCGATGAAATTAAACTACGTACAAAATAATGTTCAATTTTATTTTCACCTTGTGCCAAAATCCATGTATGTGCAGCGTCATTAAAAGGGTATAGGTAGAGAAAGCAATGGCCAAGATTAAATGTGGTAAAGCTGCAGGTGTATGTGTGATAACTCTAGTAATGGAGAAATATGTCGGAAATGCAGTGGCTATGATGTGACCTGGCATGGAGACAAGAAGTAACAGATGCGCAGAGAAAGGTTATTATTGTGTCACTTCACAAAAGAAAAGGCATAACGGATGAATGAAGCAATCATAGGGTTATTAGCCAATTGGGTGTAATGCCCCATTGGGCATGCCAGGAAAAATATATGAGAGAATACTGATGGAGACTGTTGCACCAAAGTTAGTGATGAGCAAGGGGATTTGGGAAATTGTGAGGTGGTGTGGATAAAATATTTGCGATTAAAATGCTGCTTTTATGGGCTTCAGAGGGAGCATATGAAAGGGTTGATAGGAAAGCACTCTGGAATATCCTGAAGATCTATGGTGTGGGAGGACAGCCAATGGAAGGAATAAAAGCATTGTATAAAGAGGCAAATGCATATGTAAAGGTAGTTTTGTAACTGGAATGGGAGGAAGACAGAGATGTGTGATGTCACCATAATTACAGCAGACATGAAGTATATAAATTTAGTGATTGTGCAGACAATCATACATTACTACCTTTAAAACAGATCCGACAGTATGGCATTCAGGCCTATCCTCCGTGGTGCAGCACACGTAGGAGAGCTGGAGCTGATGGATGAACTGCCCCGGCATCGCCGTTTCCAGACTCGCACGGACCCATTTCTGGAGGACACAGAAGGAGAGTTTGTAGACCGGTATAGACTCACTAAGGAAGTGGCTCTAGATTTGCTCTCTAAAATTGAACACCTTCTACCGGCATCTGAGACTAACAGAGGTAAGTAGAACCATAAGCTCGCAAATGGTAAACATTTAATGCAGAAAATGCTAAAAAAATAATGCATATGAATTATATCGCATGATGAAGGGCTTTTTTTAAAGCCTGTCAGCATGTTCCCAGTTAAAGCCCTAATAGAGATTTACACCTCTAAAATATTCGTAATAGGAAGGCACCTAGATCTCTTTTAATTTTAATAATGATACAAAAATATGTATTGACTAGCTCACACTTTTTAAAGGTTAAGTTAAGTTAGGTTTAGGAAAGGTGGAAATTATATATATATATATATATATATATATATATATATATATATATATATATATATATATATATATATATATACTGAGCGTTATTCCTACTGAAGGTGGAAATATATGTTATAGAACCAAACTATGCTTCTCGGTTGCATTGATAATTTCCTCAATAAGTCTGATTAGCGTGTGAATGAACAAGGATTTGTTTGAGTCTGTAAAAGTGTCCAACGCAACCAATATCCACCTTAGTGAGGTTTTACTGTATACCTACAGTAGACTTTGCTATAGTGTAATGATACCTTTCTTTATAACAGGGTGCCGAATCCCACCAAAACTGCAGCTTCTTGTGACCCTTCGCTACTATGCTTCTGGTGACTTGCAGTTAAGCATGGGAGACTGTAACAGCATGTCACAACAATCTGTCAGTGTATGTGTAAAGAATGTGACGAGTGCCATCTGTCATTTAGTGGCAGACTACATCAAGTTTCCAACACCAGCTGAGGAGTACAATAATATGAGGCTCTTTGAGGAAGTTGCTGGGATGCCTGGCATAATTGGCTGCATTGACGGAGTCCTTATTCCCATTCTAAGTCCTGGGGGTCAAGATGCAGAGCTGTATCGTTGCAGGAAGAATTTTTTTGCTCTGAATGTGATGGCCATATGTGATGCAAAAATGTTATTCACAAACCTCGTTGTAAACTGGCCAGGAAGTGCACATGATTCAAGAATTTTCAGAGAGTCTGGTATATGTGCTGCACTAAACCGAGGGGATTATAATGGAATTTTGCTTGGGGACAAGGGTTACAGATGTGACAACAACCTGTTTACACCTCTCAGAGATCCTCAAACAGCAAAGGAGAGGAGATATAATGCTGCTCATGCTAAAACCAGGAACCTGATTGAGCGAACTTTTGGTGTATTGAAAAAAAGGTTTGGAATCTTACAGAAGAGGTTACGAACAGAGCTGGCCACATCAAAAAAAATTGTAACTGCTTGTGCCATACTCCATAATATAGCAAGGCTGAACAATATTCCTTTCAATGGTGATCCTGTTGAGGAAAATGATGATGAGGTATTGGACGATGAGGTTCCCAGGGCAGCACGAAGGGCTAGATACATAGAACACCATTTCTAGGTTTAGTATAAAGACACCAGCTCAAAAAGCATACTAGTCTCTTCTAAAAAAGCAAATATTTTTTGGTTATAAGGTATAGTGGGAGATGTACACAATACCTGTGTGTTGCCTTAGTGCTCATATCTGCTGCTTTGGCCTGTAGACAGTGATATATACCCACAAACATATCCCCTATCTTCTCTCCTTATCTTTTAGAGTCCTTTCTGAATAAGTACGCTCATTTTTGCTATAGTGAAATTTAAATTAATCATTACTTACCTCTTGAGTTCTTTCTGAATCTGTACTTTCAGTTTTCCTTGAGTGACACTTAATTAATCATATTTATATATGTATATTCATAATTGAACAAGACGATTTTTGTGAAGTAAACAATAGCTTGAGATTCAAGAATCCTGAACTGATGTTCCTTTACTGTATTCATTAATACATGGGCATTAACCAGTACTGGTTACAATGAAAATAAACCAATATGAACTGCAGGCAATTACCAAGAGATGTATATAATAAAAGTTATGAATGGATGTAAATGGCATTTACCTTTGTCCTTACATGATTTCAGGTATATACTGAATATAACTATAAAAACTAAATTACATATTTTAATGACTCTGCAACTGGCATGATGTTTATTGTTTCATAATTTTGCTTTGAATTTCTGTACCTAGCCTCTCCATATGGGAACATGTGTCATAAATCCTATTTTTTATGGCAGTACACATGTCAAGCTGTGCCTCATACACTTGGCACTGCTTTTCAGCTGCTTCTAGTTGCACCTGATAGACCCTCAATTGCTCCTGATGCTCCCTTTTTGTTTGCTGTATGAGAAGATCATAGTACTCATCCTGCTTTCTCCTAAACATTCCATACTCTTCAGCAAACCTCCCTCTCGTGTGCTTCCTTACATTAGGAGAAGGGAAAATGGGTGTTGTGGAAGCTGAAGGATTGTCCTGGTGAATTACAGTGGGAGGATTTGTAGGTGCAGGAAGGGATGCATCCAACTGAGTAAGGATTGGGGTGCTATGTACAGTAGAGGATGAAGCCATGCATGTAGACATTTGTCTGCCCGACGTTCCACATTTATTATCATGCAATGAGCTGACGTGCAGGGATGAATTTTCTTCCACTAGGGTGAAACAGAATTTTAAAAAATTAATATCAATGTGCAATCAATCTATTCACCAAGCAATGTCTTATTGTTATTATCTTAAGCACTTTAGTAGTAGCAATAGCAAATCCAAGAAGAAATACCTAACTATGCATACAGAATTGTGTAAAAAAATGCATGGAGAGTTACTGTATCCTCTATTCTCTCTGTATATATTAGTTTGCTGACTTTTATGGTAATTATGTACCATCTACTTTATGAGGTGTTTGTTATGAAAACATGCATCACACTTAAGTACAAATTTTGTGTAACCTTATTAATTAAAGAGAATAATACACACCAGGAATAACGTCATCAACATCATCACTCTGCATAGGGGGAATCACTGTGCCAATATCGTCCGTTCCTGATATAAATATATCTATATCTATCTATCTATCTATCTATCTATCTATCTATCTATCTATCTATCTATCTATCTATCTATCTATCTATATATATATATATATGTATATATATATATATATATATATATATATATATATATATATATATATATATATATATATATATATATATATATATATATATATATATATATATATATATAACATGTTGCACACAAACATTTAGAAATATTTCACCAAGAAGAAACCTCATTAATCATACTCACTTGTCCTGACGATGTAAGTGTCAAACACATTTTGCCCCATCTTCATCTCCCCAGGTAGGGCTTCGCAGAGCATCTCGTGCTCTTCTGAAAAATTTGGTGGTGAAGGCGGAGGGCCACCACCAGTCTGGGTCATCTTTTTTTTTATATTTTGAGTCCTCCTTCTTCACACTGTTACAAGAAAAATCAACACATGTTATTGAGAAGAGGGATGGATACTGGGCACTCTTTTGAAAGCTGGGCTCCACTCTCACAGGCAAATGAACACTGCTCTGCAAGCCCTCCTTAACAAGAGTTTTACACTCACATATCACTGTCTATTCTTTTGTGGTATCATCTCGATACATTGATATAATAAACACATTAAAATGAAATAACATGAACAAGATGACTAAAGATTATTTTAACTGTATCAGAATTTGGTGATTCTTTATAATAAGTCTGTGTTATGTATAGAAATTTAACTTACATAAACATGTTCAGCAACCAAAAACAATATCGTACATGTAAAATTTTTAAGGGAGACGTGTCAAATTAAGCGAAAATTGCATTTACAAAAAAGTACCGGTATTATAAAGAATTTTTCCAGAATTTTACTACTATGAATTTATAACTGCATTTAATCACTAACAGAAAATGCATATTTACCTTAGTTTTATGCGGTGATAGCATCTTTTAAGCTGCTCTGCTGTCCTTGGTTGGGTGTCTGGTTTCATGGCGGTAAATTCCTTTTTTATATCCTCCCAGGCCATTTGTTTTTTATATATTAGTGAGGGATTGGTGGAGCGGTCTTGTAAGACCCTCCGCTCCCCCACAAGCCTCAGAAGCATAATTCTTTGGTCACGAGAGAGTGGAACAGCTCTGTCGCTCATCTTCACGAACTTACCGCGCGCGGCTGTGTTTACGTTGTCGTTCATCACGAGTTGGCTCTCGGATCCGGATTCAAGCCGTGCAACATTGTTACCAACACCCACGCGTGTCGCAGCTTCCCCTACTCTACCTTCCCGAGCGACTTGTGGTAAGGAATGAAGGCACGGTCTCGGACCGTGCCTTCACGGTCGAAGGGAAGGTACGCGGTTCGACCTTCGTGACTCTTGGTACGGGCATTAGGGTCGATACCAGAAGAGCAGTCCGACCTGGGGACATTAATTTTATGGTCCCCTTCCCAGAGAGGGCCTCCGAGGCTGGTGTGGGAGTCGCCATATTTAGTTAAAATTTTGAGTGAAGGATGTGTGTGTAACTAGGTGCATATAGTTTTGTGTGGAGGAAGAGGTTGTCTTTAGAGGGCAGGCGGTGACTACCCCTTTGTGTTATGAGAGGTGACAATTGGTTTTGATGATAAGCTCACAGCACACCCTGATCCAGTGCTTTAGACCTCCCTGTGAGTAATAATCATTTCGGCAGGTGTCTACTGCCTCCTCCTACAAACATGTCAGGAGTAGTGTAGTTTTTGGGCAAGTGGTCTAACAAGACAGTAGACAAGAGGTAGTGTAGTAGTGTTGGCTGTGTGTTATTCCACGGTAGTTGTTGCAGTCTTGACTGTCCCTTTCCCCCTTCCAGATAGACCAACCCCTTTTTCTAGTCAGGAGGAATGGTATCTGAATGCCATACAGCAGTCAAGACAGCATGCAACCAACGGATCATGGCTTCACCCCCAGCTTTGAACAGCTCCGCACTGACCTTACAGACGGCAGTTGCCTTTCCACCCCTTAACTTTGCCACAGCCTCTTTGATATCGTCAATGGAGGGTGCAGTCTCGTCAATGGGTAAATTAGCATTCACCGTCTGCAACCCTGCAGTCCGCCGCTGTCCGCTTGGAGGATCTACCGTGAACAGCTGCTCTAAGTACTCAGCCTAACGAGCCATCTGCCCATCTGCATCCGATACGAGGCAACCATCTGCTATATATTCGGATAGCATTCACCTGAAAAACAGACTTAGAGCGAAGTTCCTCAGAGCTCTATAGGCAGGTTTGAGGTCATTAGCATTTAAATGACACTCCACATCTTCAGTGAGACCCCAGACATACCTCTCCTTGTCTCTTGTCAGGAGAGTTCTAGTCGTACGTGACAGAGCCCTGTAATGTTCATGGTTCCCAGGACTAGTACAGGCCTCTGTCATTGAGTATAATTTACATGTATGTGTAGATAGTGGAACCACTACACTACATTATTATTATTATTTTTTTTTTCAGTGTGGAATAGAAAAAAAAAAACCATCAACTCCTCTCTTTATACATTATCTACTATTTTCAGCCAACTTCTACACTGATCTTGCTAACTGCGTGCCTCCTGTTCCCACAGTCTAGCTGAACAAAACTGGCTTCATTCTTTCACTGTTTTGTCCATCTCTCTATCTCTATACGTGTTATCTAGTTTTCTCAGTCATTTGTACTTACCTCTGTTAAACTCAAGAACTCCCTGTCTGTTATTGTATTTCCACATTCTACTACCTGAATCCTTTCAAGAGGGAGGTTTTAAGATACCAGACTTGTCCTCTGATTTTGTCTGTTTCCAACCCTGTATGGGGACCGGTACTTCAGTGTACGTCTCTTAACTGGATTTTTTGTAGGTACGCCTTTTACATAAACTGATAACTACATACTTTTTTTTATTACTTTTGACTTTCCAAGGATATTTGCAGTAATGAAGAAACCATCACATGATTACAAATAGCAGTCTTTCTGTCATGGCCAACAGGATGTCAATGTTTGACTACGGAGAGTTTGTACCAGGAGCGCTGAAGTCCTCCAGAGACGAACACTACCGTTCTTTGGGTAAAAAGCTGGACTTGTATCCTACCTACGACGAGGCTATTTACGCAGTGGTCAACGGGACACACGCTTACATTGAAAGTTTCTCCTACAATCGTATTTTGCTTTTTGATATGTATAAGGTTAGACCTAAACTGACTTTCCAATATATATATATATATATATATATATATATATATATATATATATATATATATATATATATATATATATATATATATATATATATTACTAGTAAACTATACATATATATTAATTTTTTACTACTTGTGATACTAAAGGCAATTTTTTAAGGGGATATTTTTTTACTACTTGTAATACAAAAGGCAATTTCTTTATATATATATATTTTTTTTTTTTTTTGGGGGGGGGAAGGTTGCTAGTAAACTATATATTTTTTTTTTACTGTTTGTGATACCAAAGGCAATTTTTCAAAGGAATATTTTTTACTACTTGTAATACAAAAGGCAATTTTTTTAAGGAAATAAATATATAGGATATTTGAAACTAATTGGTTTTCATCCTTAATATTGATAGGTATTTAATTTTTATAAAGTTTCAAGCATGCTTAGAATATATGAAAAAAATCATTTTTTGAGTCATTGCAGGTTTACTAAGCAAAACAAATCTCTCTTAGTATATTCCTGGTAGAAATTTTATATAATTTCCTGCTGTACTACCTTGCCTGGAGTTTGCTGACCCCTCTGCATGGGGGCTTGCTGCTCATCAGCCTGCGGCATCTCTTCATTCAGAAGGGGTGGAAACTGAAAATTATTAAACACGACTTTTGTGTGGGGATAACAGGTCTATGGGTTGGAAGTTTATATTGTACCAGATGAACAGCCATGTAATTTGATATTTAGCACTCTGACATTTCAAAACTAGCTTAAACCCAAATGACTTGTGAGACATTGTTACCTGTAAAAACATTTGTCTATTTCCATTAACTCAGTTTACATGATGTAACATTCATGAATGGACTATGATAAATTCAAGAAGTACACACACATGCAGGAACAGGGATGCCATGCTTCATGCAGCGATTGTGAAGAAGTATGCAATAATGAATTATTCTTGCACACTTCAAAGGTGTGTATTGGAGTGCCCCTCCAGAAGAATGCAGACACCTATGAAAATAAGATTTTATACTAGAAGAAAGGATTCCACGTTTACAATAAAAAATATACATATACACAGTAATTTCTCTATTATAAAAAAGATGTGTATACTATTCTAAGGTCTTCAACAGCAAGCTTTACTCTGGATGCTACTAGGGAGAAATGTTATTCTGATTACCTGAAGCGACTCTTGAGTATGCCAATTGTCTGCTCCACAATAAATCTTGTTTTGGAGAGAGCCTTGTTTTATTATTGCTCTGCCTGGGTGTGTGGGTCACTCACAGGCACCATGAGGTGATGCTCAAGGGGGTACCCACTATCACCTGCAATTATAAGATAACATTTCAGGATGTTTATGATTAAAATATGTAGTAAGTCTGCTTGGTGTGATGCCATAGTTTTCTTGTGATGGAAATATGAAGGTGCTCACTAGTAGTTGATATACAAATGTGAAAAAACAACAACAGTATAACAAGGTGATGAGTGGGCTGGCTATTACCACATGTCACATATGGGTTACAAATATTCATAGGCCTTTATACATATTAAGGGTAAGTACAAAGGTGCTTGTTCATGGCAGTCACACAGGCAATAAAAATTAAGCTTATCACACAGGGATGCAAACACATGCCCAAGGAAGCTTGGTAGCCATCACCCAAACACGAAAGGATAGCCGTAAAATGGCAAAACAAGGTGGTTTCTAAAGCCAATATATACAGCATCAGTGCAAGGATGGAACATGTATATATATATATATATATATATTTTTTTTTTTACTAACCTTTGTATTTGTTGTCAGCTGCAATGATAACCTTTGAACAAAAAAATATATATATTATTAAACTCCATGATCTCATTTTAGTTTCAACAATTTCCTATTTTTTCGATGAGATTTAGTAAATTGCTCTATTTTTCCATTTACTAATATAAAATTTTTTAAATCTTATATATATGAGATGAATGGTACTGACTAGCTGGGTGGAACACAACTGTAGGGGTGTTGCAAAGGTATGATTTTGCACCCGTGTCATTAAATTTTGTGAAATTCTGTTACTTAACAGTGCATTTTCGATTGAAGATCTTACTATTGACTCTACTTCTTTAAAATGTTGCAAACATGAATTTGAAGGTACTGTTAGTCTCCCAAATGGGGACTCTAATCTCTCCTCAGCTTTGTAATGACAAAAAATTTTGATACAATCTAAATCCCCTTTGCTGTCTAGTAATTCCTCCCTACATATTTCACAAGCATGACTGTTTAGAAATTTTCTGCAAGTCCAACCAACTATGTAGACCAGTCCATTCACCTCTGTTAAGGATAAATCATCTGTAAAAGAATCTTCCGTGTCAGAATCATCAAAGTTGGGTGCAGGGAAATTGTTTTCACAAGCTAAGGTTACATCTGAAAACAGTGACTCATCAATTTCACAGTTACTGTTATTGAAAAGTGGGACCTGAAGAAAATTGTTGTTATCAATTGATTTTAAAGCTCTACTGAAAGAATATGCAGTTGGATGGTCACAGTTTCCACCTCTAAGCCTTAATTTGCCAAACAAGTTTTCCAGACAATCCTGATTCAGACTGCGTGTGAGAAGATATTTCACTTCATAGCACTGAAGATCTTGCCAGAGTGCTTGAAGTGAAGCCAAGTTGATGAGCCAACCATCAACACAATAAATCTGTACATGGCGTGGTGTGCAAATTTCTAATGACTTTATGTATTTTGTAATTTCCCTGATGAATCCCATATGACAAGAATCAGAATTAATACCCCCAAAAACATTTTTGAAATGATATTTACGAATACTATTAAAGCAATCGAACAACTTATCCACCTGCTGTACAAATTCTGCTGTATGGACAGCTTCCTGTGGCAACAAATGTGTTATGGAATGTGTGTAAATGCCTGCTGCCACAGTGCCACTCATCACTTGGGCCGCAAGACTGACCCGCATTTTTGAAAAACCATCTTCACACATGTACCTTTTGGTTAATTTAGGAGCAAGCCTTATTTTTTGTCCATGATCAATTGTGAAAAACTTCTGAATATATTCCCATGAAATTACTTTCCCCCCAATTTTGATCATGAAATTACTTTCCCCCCAATTTTGATATCGTACTTTAAGAGAGTGTTCCTGAGGCTTTTCAAAAGATGTGGTGAATCATAGAAGTGAACCCTCTCACCATTAATTTCAAAGGATGGATTTTCTGGGGTCATACCAAGAGTATTAAAAAGGGAACGGTCCACACCTTTTTGATCACAAACCGTGAAAACAACTTTCATTCCCATTTCTTGAACATTTTTTATTGCTGCCTCATATAGCTCTTTCAATTTTGAAGTAATGATCCCTCCCGCATAAAAGAAATATCCTAAAACCATCTTCCAATTCTTAACTAGGACCTAGACCATGAATACAAGTGCGTGGTTTGACTTTCTGAGACTCTTGCCATGTTCTCCAAAATCCTCCCTTCCAATGATGGAGTCAGTGGCTTTGTCAAAGTGAAGAAACTCTTTGATACTCATTGCATCAAATACAATGCCACAAAGAGTATCCTCTTTTGACAAAGTCTCTGCATTCTTCTTCAGGGTTGTCAGAGTCAGTTTGTTCCAGCCAGTACTTTAAGGAATTTTACGTAGCCAGGACTGCAAAGTTGAAACTGAAGGAAGCTGAAAAACTGAACTACGGAATCTATATGCTTTTGGACTGTGATGATACATGGCTAAAGCAAACTTCCTCTCCTGCACCCCATACCTTATACCAGTTTTACTTTTTACACCTTTAATAATCTGTCCTTTGATCAATTCTAAAAATGTGTTATCAAAGTAGTGTGACATTTTTTTTATAAGTTGTTGTGGGGTTTGTACCAGGTCCTTCCTCAAGTTCTTTATTTTTTTCTGAAGCCTGTATATTTGGTTTTGCACCAGCTTAACTGAAAGGAAGATTAACCATTAAAGATATTCCAAGACCTATAATAACACAATATTAAAATGATCGATGAATTTGAAGATCTCTATGATCATTCTACAATAGTCACCACTACTGTCACCAGACAAACCTACCACCTCCCCACTACCAAGTATTACTACAGTGCTAAGATGAGTTAACCACCACCACCACCACCACCACCAAGTATTATTTAATGCTAAGATTAGTTTACCACCATCTCCCCTAACCTAACCAAATATTACCCAATGCTAAGATTAGTTAACCACCACCTCCTCTAACCTAACCAAATATTAAAAAATTCTAAGATTAGCTCACTACCACTATTAAGGTCATCCTAAGTTCATAATTGTTTAATTAATCTTCATTTCATCCACATGCCTTGGGATGCTAGGAAGGAATGTGAGTGGAAAGAGTTGATACGACTCTGTATAGAGAGGGAGCTAACAACAGCAAACATATATTTCAAGAAAAGTATACATGGCAGTGGCAAGACTATGAGAGTGGTAGATGAGGCACTGATGCATTATGAGGTGAAAGTAGATGCACTTACGTTTCTTGGCAGGCTTCATTTTTGAAAAGACCTGGTACTCCCCCACTGCAGGTGTCACACATTCTGAAATCATTGCAAACATTACATACTGCAACAAATGAGAGATATCATTATATTATCATCTATTTATATACCAAGGCTATTTCCCTGTGAGGGGGATAACCAAGACCAGACACTCATCTCCACATTCCTCCCCTCCCATGTGAAATAATCAATGTGTGGTGCCATTTTCATGTATTTACAAATGCTCTTCTATTGTTCATATCATGCACAATTACTCTACTTTGCTCCAATGGTAGTTCTCTTCCAACTACGGCCTCTTTCACACTACGTATCTATCAACCCTCCCTTACATTATATTTCTTTTAATCAACCCACTTAACTTATGTACCTGATTTGTTACATAACTCTGCTCCATCACATTTACCTTTCAAGTTTTTAATGAGAAATCATTTAGTCACCTTTGAACAAAGGGATACAATAGAAAATTAAAGTAAATTAATAAAGTCTTGGTATATAGCATGCAATTAAGAGTTAATTCTGAAAATCATAGTTATTATTTACTGTACAATTCAATGTTATTAACTATACAAGTGTTTATTATCATACTTGAAATCATTCTTACCTTTATCAATAGGTTCAACAGTGTCTGACCTTCTTGAATATGAGTGGTCATCATTAAGGGGGTCCCTGATTGATTCATCTGTCAAAATACATAACATGAACATACAGTATGAAAAATTCACAATTTTTACAATCAATTAGGATTTGCAGTAGAAGTGTTACAATTGGATGTGCCATCCCTTCTCCTAAGTATCTAACAATACTACCAATTAATGCCTAGTAAGCTATGCCTCTTAAAGATAGAAGCATTCTGTGTTATTATTTGGCACTACTATCTCTTCATACAATATTTTCTGAATACTCATTACAAGTACCATATTCTCAAACAACCTGTTTATCTCCCATACAAACCCCCTTCTTTGAGGATATACCCTCAAAATAGACGATATCTCATACCTCCTCCAAAATTGGTCTGAAGCAAAGAGTCCTCTGCTGATGTATCCACCCCAGAGTCCTCAGCAGGTGGATGCAGCTGGTGATCATGGCTAGAATCCATGGCAGTGGCTCCAATATCTTTAAATGTAATATAGCAAGAAATGAAAAAATAATTTTGAACAAACATTAGAATAACATGAACACAGATACCTAGTTATAAATGATGGCATTACATACAACTTGAAGTTCTTGTGGTAATTATTATATGAATTACAGTAAACATTACTTTTACATAATAAGTAATATATATATATATATATATATATATATATATATATATATATATATATATATATATATATATATATATATATATATATATATACTATATATATATATATATATATATATATATATATATATATATATATATATATATATATATATATACATACATACATACATACTATATATATATATATATAGACACACACACACACACACAGAGCATATGGGAAGAATGAAGGGAAATATCTTAAGCTGGATAAGGGATTACTTAACAGAAAGATAAATGAGAACAGTTATCAGCAATTGGTTATCAGAGACATCACATCAAGATGGAGTACAGTAGCTGGTGGCATACCACAGGGGTCAGTGCTGGCAACAATAGAGAGAGAGAGAGATCTAATAAGTGTACAAATTAGTGAATAAAATGGAAAATACAGATAGACAAAACCTGATATCACTGACTGCAGATGGAGGTAGATGGACAAGAGAACGCTTGAAGAAAATCAAGAACACTTAATGTCTGAGATGTTGAAAGTTGTTTTCCACATAGGACTGTGGAAATCTTGAACAGTGTGGATGATGACATCGTAAAGCCAGAAAGTGTGCACAAATTCAAGGAAAAGTTACATGAAATTAGATATGGAGGGGAGTCTTGTTCTATACAACTTGATAAATACACGCACACACAATATACCTGTCTTACCTGTGAGACGTGGGACTGCATTACTAAGAAGGCGTCCCTTGGAGCCATGGTCACAGTCATCAAAGTGGTCTTCACAGATGGCTTGGGAGTCCTTTACGTACGCAATATTAATGCGTTGGAGCCACTGCATTCGTCTACAAGTGAAAAGTGTGTCAGTGCGAATAAAACTCAACTCAACAATAAAGCCAATCCCTGTCACAACATTTATAGCAATCTGGAAGGTTAGGGTAGGTTTACGATATTTACCTAACGTTTCCTCACTGAGGCAGGGATACTCCGATATATAGCAGGAGAAATCCTCCCCCAGGTTATTGCTTTGATTGCTTACAGATGAACTGTAGGAAAGGCAACCCGAATTGCCCAGGAAGAAAAATGCAGACGAGGTGACTTTTAAAATCCAGGTCCCCAGTAATCACCTATGACATCAATCATTATATGTTAGAAGCTATTATGGATACTGGGAGTGAAGTGTCATTAATCCAGCAAGGTGTAGTCAGAGAATTAGGGTTAGACTGTAATTTAGGAAAGAACATTCCTCAGCTGTACGGCATCTCAGGTCAAAAATTACGTGTGTTAGGTCATACTACCACCACCATCATGGTAGGCAATAATGACCCCCTTACAGCAAGGCTAGTAATTGGGCCAGACCATTATTTACAGACAGCTGTTCTTCTTGGCATGAATATCCTAGGCCAAATAACATTAACTTTAGACCACACTGCAGGACGGTTGATTTGGAATAACATCACTTATCCACTTAAATACCAAGAACACCATTACGGTAAAGTAAAATGTATAATGTCAGAGATAAATCCACGAGACCCCAGTAAGCCTTATAATTATAATTATATTAGATTACCCTCTCAATATAAACTAAGACCCTATACCACAACCATGTTGGAACTCCCTGTGGAAGAACCAGTCCATACAGTTTTGCTCATCAACCCTAAACATGCCAACACTCATAGAGGACTACCTATTATAACAACTGTGACATCTAATAAAACCATTTTCTTTCCTGTGATAAATAACACCAAACAACACATTAAATTACCCCCAGGGATACTCTTAGCTCAATATGAGGTGGTAAATGACACAGAAATTGAGACCCCCTCAGAAGCAGGATGTCTAAAGACCACCATTGGTGACTCTATAGGACCAAATAATGATGTAATAGTAGGTAATCTATCGAGACAGGAGAAACTTCAACAATAAAATGAGTCTGAAATAAAAGTTAGACCAAAAATATATAAATTAATGAATTAATTGTTATGAATGACATGGTGAATTTACGTTAACTTTAATTTAGGTAGGGTGAATGAGCGTAAGGCTTACGTGGGCCGGGGAAAAAAAATCAAAGAAACATGAACTAATTAAATCCCAACTGAGCTGCCACCAAAAATGTGACGCTGCTGTCACATTTGCAACCAAATTTTGAGGTTGAATGCAAAGAGTAGGGTTAAATTCACAATACTATTTAATGAAATGAGTGATGTAATTTAACACAACAGGCAGAAGAGGGGTGATACCCCCTAGTATTCAAAAGAAATTAATAAAAATCAAGATTAAATGCACAGAATAAAGAAAATGTTCCTAGCTAACTATCTAGCCTAACGGGAGAAAGATGGGGTGAGCCTTAGCTGTGTAAGGTGGTGGATGGTGGTGATCCGTGGCGATATCGGCTACATCCTGTTGGCGATGGCGACCATGTGGTTTCCGGGTGCGTTTATTTATTCCCCGGCGCGGCTCACAGGCGTCCTCTCTGAGTCAGCCAGCAGGTTGGGGGTAGGCCAGCAGGTGTCCGGAACACAGTGGCCCGCTATTTGGGGTCACGTGGTAGTAGGCAGTGGGTGGCCACAGGCCCGGTGGGGAGGGAACAAGATGGCGGCTGCCTAAGTGTTCGTGAACAGCGGGTACTGCCACTCGCGACTGCCACAGGTAGCTCGTCGCTGCCTCTGTACACTCTGTGACTCGCTGTCGGGGTAGTCAGCTTCCCGTCCACGGTAGGTGGTGGTGAGGTTGACTGGTAAGGGCGAGAGTGGGGCAGGAGGGGTCCAGACGTCTGCTTGCCAAGCTGGGTGGAGCGAGAGAGAACTTCCGGGGTATGGCTGTAGTCCTTCCTCACATCCGGAGTATTCTTCCGCTTCGTGCTGACGTCATTTCCTTTTTCTCCTTCTTTTTTCCTATTCGTCCTCCAACACCTTTTCCTTTCGTTTCTTTTCTCCTTTTTTTTTCTAATACACTTTCCCTAAATACCCTAGCTAAACATTCATGATATACATTAATATTTACAAAGGTGAAACAAAGTAGTTCTGGGTGGGGTCGGGGAGGCAGGTGGCTAGGAGGGAGGATTTACAAGCATTATGACAATGGTTGGGCAGAACCACTCGTTACACTACTCATTAAAAAAAAAGAAAAAAGAAAAAAGAAAAAAAAAAAACTTTTTTTTGTCTAGTGTTTCTGCATATATGTTTCATTGCTCTTCTGTCAGCTTACATGTTACTTTAATATATGCACATTCAGAACAAAGTTACTCGGATGTGCTGTACATTACACTGAACAATAATAATAATAATAATAATAATAATAATAATAATAATAATAATAATAATAATAATAATAATAAATTCTACTCTGGCCATTTCTCCCATGACCAGACACGTTACAACAACACCTATGTTATAATGGCTAGTAGCCAGGTTACCTTGGTCCATCCCTGGCCTGCTACGATATCTTGTGATTTTCTTTAATCCTGCTGGACAAATTTTCTTTCTTTCTTTTTCTAAATAAAATTCATTGTACTTAATAATGTTTGCTGTTTGTAATATCAATCAATATACATATGTGTATCTATCTATCTATTTATGTCTATTTATTTACCTATGTCGAAAAGACTCCATACACTTATTTTTTGTTTTGCTAGAATTTAAGGGGGGGCAGAACAGCTGGAATGGAAAAATGGGGTCAAAAATACTTTTTTTTTTCTACATATTTTCATAGGAAAACTATCTAAAAAAACATATATTGCTATGAGAACACTGGCAACGCCCGGCAATCCGGTTTAAAGGGACGCGGGGCGCGTTTAAAGGGACGCGGGGCGCAGACATTTTCACGACCGGGTGGACTTTAAACCTTATGTACAAGGAGTTTCTGCTGTATTTTCTTCACTTAGGCTTGGTGGGATACGCTAATATGGTACCCACGTCGTAGTGTGGAGGGGATGGAGGGAGGCAGCAGTGAATCACTCAGCCAGTGGCCAACGTGTCGTCGTAGAGAGAGGAGGTGTTTTTGTCTCTACGATCGTTCCCGTTGAGTCTTTTTGTTCAGAGGCGCTGTTTCATGGTAGAACTCTTTCTCTACCAGACTAGCAACCATGGGACTGACAAAGAAAGAGAAAGAGCGCATGAAGAAGATGACAGAGGAGAGATGGAGGAAGAGTGAGAAGAAGAAACAACACGAGGCGAGAAAGGAGCGCGGGACAGAAGACGCTGTGCCTGCGGCAAGGCTGGGGGCGGCGCTACGTCATCAACCAGCTGATATGGCCAGCGCCACACCTCCTCCCCCACCTCTGCCAACTACATCACCCCAACAGACATCAAATCCTACCTCACGATCAATCAGAAAATGAAGACATACCTAAGACCAAATGTTGTCTCCCAAATGCTCCCAATCTATCAAAGAATTATTGTGACACCAGAGCTTTTAGAGAAGTGCAAAGGCGACACTCAGAACTCTAATGAGAGTCTGCACAATGTCATATGGAGTGAACTACCAAAAACAAAATTCTTCACCTTGAAAAGAATGGAGTATTCAATTTACCGAAGCGTGGTAAAATTCAATCACGGGACCGTCGCACTCGCTAAGGCAACTGGAGATGCTTCATGGACACCCAGCATTCAGAAAGACAAGAAGAGAAGACGGAAATCAGTGAAGACAGAGGAGAAGAAGAAAGAAGAAAAGGAAAGGAAAATAAGAAAAATTCAAGAAGAAGAAGAAAAGAGAGCAGAGGAAGGGGAAACATGGCGCTGGCATAGCGCCTGTGTAGAGATACAGCTCGGTATCTTTTTGGTGAGCAGTGTCATTGCTGGTAAAACAAAACCCCTCAACAATGATTTGACACTGTGAAGACACCCCAGCAGTGAGGACCCTAATACGGTCCGCTAAAAGCGCGAAGAATCATCTACTCGTGGGACCCACTGTCAGTCACTGGAAATACGCGGTTGAGAAAAGAATGCATTTCCTTATTGTAACTACATTATATTGATAACTTTTGACTATTACATATTATATTAGTGTGTAGTATATGTTTGTAGTGCATATATGTAAAAATGAATGGAATCGTGCAATAAATAAATGCAATAACTAACAAAATATGTAATGTGAAAACTTCAAACGCGCTTTTCTCAAAACCACAAAAAATAACTTCAAAAATCAGTTCTGCAAAGAATACTCCATGGATCTTGATGAAAATCACTACACTTATACATTGTGGGTGTATCTACATTTACAAGGAGCGGTTTTTTGAAATATTGAAAAGAAAATGGTTTTTGAGTGTTTTTTTGGTAAAAAAATTGTGACGTTACGATTTACATGAAATTGCGACAGCGATTACTCGCGAACTATACAAAATTTAGCAAAACCGATGCTTGTAAATATTTCTACAACATTCAACTACTACCATGCAAAATTTCGTAACGCTAGAACAAAAACTGTATTTTACGCTGATTTTTAAAGTCTTGACCTCATGAGGTCATGACCTGACCAATTAGCAGGTTCTACCTTTGGGATAGTATCTGAAACATGATTTTAAGCATAATACAGAAGTTTGAGGCAAAAATATTCAAAACTTTTTTTTTTTATGAATATTTTTTACCTACCTGTTCTGCCCCCCCCTTAATCTAGAAATTTTGTGTAGCAGGAACCACTCGCATTGGTACCTGTTCTGCACCCTCTTAATCTAGAAATTTTGTGTAGCAGGAACCACTCGCATTGGTAGGTTTCTGTTTCCTCCGGCCCTTGCGCATTATGTACTCGAGTTGAACTCATACGTTATTCATTTTTCTTTGTAAAAAGTAGGCCCTTACAGTTAGCAGGTAACAAATCACAGATTAATATTTTGCCATCCCTCCTCTCCATCATTCTTCAAACGCCTTAATCTAGAACTT
Organism: Callinectes sapidus; assembly: GCA_020233015.1. Taxonomy (NCBI): domain Eukaryota; kingdom Metazoa; phylum Arthropoda; class Malacostraca; order Decapoda; family Portunidae; genus Callinectes; species Callinectes sapidus. The sequence continues at coordinate 811 of JAHFWG010001347.1, read as the reverse complement.
TTGTGTAGCAGGAACCACTCGCATTGGTAGGTTTCTGTTTCCTCCGGCCCTTGCGCATTATGTACTCGAGTTGAACTCATACGTTATTCATTTTTCTTTGTACAAAGTAGGCACTTACAGTTAGCAGGTAACAAATCACAGATTAATATTTTGCCATCCCTCCTCTCCATCATTCTTCAAACGCCAATGACATCGTCTAATAACTCAAAATTCGTGGTAAAAGTATATCCCTACACTGAGGGGGTTAAAAGTGAGGTTACTTGAGAAGTGAATGAGAGAAACGGAAGAGGTAAGAAAAGAAAATAAAGCAATGGGGAAGAAAAGAAATTGAACTAGATAAATAAGTTGTTTGAGAAGTGAATGGAAGGTAAGGAAGTGGTATCGTAGTGATAGGGAAACACTAGGGTAGGTTGGACACGACCTATTCACCCACCTCGTCCATATCTGGCTACCTGAGGGAGTCTGCCAATTAACCTGCCAAGATCTGCTGTCTGCTGCTTTCTTGCCCTCTTATTCTCTGATTCCTCTCTTTACTTATTATCTTCTTCTTCTTCTATTATTATTATTCCTATTATTCTATTATTATTATATTATTATTATTATTATTATTATTATTATTATTATTATTATTATTATTTTCATCATATTTTTTCTTATTTATTTATTATTTTTTTTTAAAGAAGTATGGAATTATTATTACTTTTGTTGTTGGAAACACACACACACACACACACACACACACACACACACACACACACATACTCTCTCTCTCTCTCTCTCTCTCTCTCTCTCTCTCTCTCTCTCTCTCTCC